>CM070828.1:29399514-29404543 GCA_036326025.1 Chrosomus eos
TACCTGGCCTTTGGCACCCTCTGAAGGCATTTATTAATACATAATGAACGTAAGTTGATTGTTTATATTATGTATTTTAACAATGTTGGTCTTTTAAAACCATATAATTACTTGCTCTTGATACTTTATTTGAACCAAAAATGATTGCCTCATTGTTATTATATATGTATTTTAAGTCATTTTAAAGGCTGTTGTTTGCTTTGGTCTATTTTTATTACCATACAAAAAATTCTAATTACTTTCAAAAACAATTGACTGATTACTCTATTGCCAAAATCATCGCCAGTGACAGCCCTACTCTCAACTGTCTCAAATAGACGAAACTATTTTCTTTGTCCTTTGTTTTTCGATTAACATTAAAAACATACCGCAGCAGAAATATTAGGTGGCTGTCACTTTAAGACCTAATGCCCGGAGCAAATATAATGTGACATATGTTTATTTCTCAATTGTTTACTTCACCTAAGACATAACCAACAATGTGTATAAGGTGGGCATTTTGACATTGTTTTGTGTGAATTTGTCCGTTCAAGCGCAAGCAGACATGAAAGAGGCTTTCTGGGTGGTCAAAGTACCAAATTCAGTTATCTCGCTTGAATTGGCAAAAAATTGGTAGCCTGTTGCACTCATGAAAGACTGACTAACCTCCAATTTTCAGTAGCATCAACCCACCCATTACAGACAAAGAGTTTGAACCTCATTCATTGAGTAGACCAGACCTATGTTCTTTCTCTTACTTCCACAAGGCCATCAACGTTTTCACCTTTGATTTTAATCATTCACTTTAATAGTCAGTTCTAGCTCTGCTTTTTCTTTCTTTCTTGGAACAGACGTTCCAAACTAAACACTCCATACTGGCAGTCTCATGAAATATTGTTGCCATGGAAACAGTTTGCAACAAGTTCATTCTTTGCAATTAGTAAAATGGATTTTGATATTTGTAGCTAATTAGGTTGGAGATAGAGATGATGGACCATAGTTTCTGAAATTTGTTTATTGATGTGGATGTTTATTTAAACAGCATTGAAAATATAGAATAATCATCATAAGCAATTATACATGAACGATTGTAAAATGTTTTCTTTTTTGCAGTATTCCTGGAAATTGGTGCACCCTACAGACAAATACTCGAACAAAGAATGCCCAGATAATGCCGAGGAGTATGAACGTGCCACCAGATACAACTACACCAGCGAGGAGAAGTTTGCTCTGGTGGAGGTCAGTACACCTGCAGGGCCAAATCTCAATTAACAATTAATTCAATAATTATAAAGAACATTGTTATTTTCATTTTATTTCAAATTAAAATAATTTTTGTTTTTAATTATTTTGATCATTTCTTTAGAATGCCTAAAATTCAGTATCAAACTCTGTGTAGGCTTGTGTTTTGAATCAGCCTGATGAATCCTCTGAATTAAATCAATGAATCAGATCAATGACTGAATTGATTGACATCAATGATGAAATGTTTGTTAATCCGTGTCAATTGTTTAATGTATCCAAAGTAACTCTGAGAAGTCAGTCTTTGTTTTCCAGTTCTCTGTCTGAATGTGCTTCTGTCTACTTGTTTAGGTCATTGCGATGATAAAGGGCCTGCAGGTGCTGATGGGCCGAATGGAAAGCGTGTTCAACCATGCAATCCGTCACACCATCTATTCAGCTCTACAAGACTTTGCCCAGGTCACACTCAGAGAACCGCTGCGTCAGGCTATCAAGAGGAAGAAGAACGTCGTCCAGAGGTACAAGAGAGCACAAACCGGATGATATTTCTGTCTGACTGCTCTAGTGGTTTAAGTCTTTGTGAGCTGACAGTGATGTTGTTCCAGTGTCCTCCAGGCCATCCGTAAGACCATATGTGATTGGGAGGCGGGCAGAGAGCCACATAATGACCCAGCGCTGCGGGGCGAGAAGGACCCTAAAGGGGGATTTGATATCAAAGTTCCTCGTCGTGCCGTGGGACCCTCCAGCACTCAAGTATGCGACTCTCCAAGTTCCAGTTTCTATACCATATAAAGGACAGAAACATGCTCTACATAAATGCAGACAATATAGCAAGCAACCCCATTATACATGCATAAGATATTTTCTTACAGTGGCGGTAACAAACCTCAGAACTCAAGGGGGCAACAGAGTTATCCTCAAATGCATGTAGTTTATGATTTTCTCCATTCTGAATGCAACAGCATGCGACATTTATATTGCATCGACATCGAGTCGATTGGGGTCATGTATTTATGTAGAGTATGTTTCAGGCTGAGGAAATTGATACATTTATTTTTTGCTGCTGATGCCTTTTTCAATCAGGGTCCAAAAACTGTACTAGCTGATTTCAGATTAGCTACATATCATCACCTCATCCCATTTTCACTTTATAACAACCCCTTATCTGAAACAACCTAACAAGTCATATTGCTATCTGTTTTTTTAACCGGATACACACACACACACAAACGCACTCACGCGCAGTCACAGACACAAAATCACACATGCTCTGCCAGTGTCATTCAGAAGAGATTGTAATCTTTTGCTAGCTTCTGCCGCAAATATTGCAAGAAGCACAGTTGAATCCAATGTGCCGTGGTGGAAGGGTGTTGTATTGAATGTCAATAGCGCCTCGGGGATTTGAGCTGTAATCGGTGCTGCCTCTCAACATGATCTCAGTGCTTTGCTATTGTCATTTTTTGAGAGATTCATACGTGCGCCATGATTTCCGTTCGTGAATGATTAAAATGTCTCCACAATCCGCTTTTGAAAAAATATTGTAGTATCATGCTACAGTGCATTCTATCAGCTTTTTGATCCATAAACAGTCGGTTATCGCAAGTGAACGTATACAGTTGGGAGAAAACCAGTTGCGTGTCTGTATATTAGGTCTCTGCTTTAAATTGACAGCAGCCTAATAAACCTGTCTTTTGTTGTTTGATTAACATTAATGACAAGTGGAAACAAAGAGAAAATCACTTACTGCTCTTCACTAAATATCTTCAGTAGCTTTAAATGTCAGTGTGTATATAATTTATACAGTGAAGTCTATGTAGTGTATTATCTTTACATTTATTAATTACTACTGTTAAATACACAAAAAATAAACCACTGTTTATTTCATAAACAATTCATTTGTTTATTATATTGTATTTGTATTTTTAATAACAAAGGTAAAATAATGAAATAAATATTTTCATCTTCGATCATCCCCACTTTGCTCTAAATGGTCTATCATTCTTTTTTGTTACCTTGTAAGGCAACATTTTTTTTAAATATGGAAATTAGTTTGGCTGTACTGCTCCTTCACTTGCAAAATAGTAAAAACCAATATGAAAATATCATATTATATATGATATATGATTTATATCATATAATATCAATTTTTTCCATATCGCCCACCCCTAATCTGAAGCAAAATGTGGGCTTCGCTGATGCCTTTGTATTAAATGAATGCCTTGTGATGAAAAGTGGGGAAATGCCTGTCCTGCTCCAACCGAGCAACTTATATTGAGAGGAATTGGAATGTCAGTGGATAGTTTACTATTATAGACCTCCTTATATAGATTATTTTTATTATTTTATATTTATTTATTTGTACTAATTGTATTTTTGGGGTTCTCATTAATGTGTATTAAATAAATGTTTAATGTCATTTATATATTATATATATATATATATACTTTCACATAAATAGGATATTTCATTCTACTTTTAAAAACTGGTCATAAGGCACGAGATTAATTGCAATTTTATTATGCAATTTTCACCACTATTATAAAATCAATCTGCATATAGTTTTCTGGGTAAACAAGAGAAGTCTTAATCTTAGATACACGCCAAATTTAATAAAACAATTATTTTCACTAAATATTTTATCAGTTTTCTTTAGTACTATCCAACTGTTTAATTTTTTGGAAACAATTATATAATTTTGTTGCTTTTATAATATCATATATGTAGCTGCCTATATATTTTAGGAAGTTTGCCTCTCACAAGGGGATCATATTTGAGGGACCTGCATCAAAAAGTTTGAAAATCCCTGTCTTATGAACAGGGCAATTTGAACCAAACAATGACTCAGTATTTTAATACATTGCCACACGGACACACATACACACACAATTCCAGATGGAATCCAAGGGCAGAGATACAGACGAGTCCTCTGATACCTGGCTGAAATGTCCAGGGAGGCTTTGACACTTGTATGCCCTCCATCAGCACATTAATGCACTTAGACCAGAATGCAATAGAGAACCCCCCACCTGTGTCGAGATGTCGAGAGCAGAATGGTGATGTGAAGCTTGTCTGTTGAGGAGTGGCTGTGCTTAGTAAAGATGTCCAACTTTGCATCAGAGACTTAATGTCCTTTCATCTGCTGCTTCTTTCTGTTCCTCTATAGCTGTATATGGTCAGGACGATGCTGGAGTCATTGGTCGCTGATAAGAGCGGCTCAAAGAAGACTCTGCGCAGTAGTCTCGAGGGACCGACCATCCTGGACATCGAGAAATTCCATCGTGAATCATTCTTCTACACTCATCTGCTCAACTTCAGTGGTAAGGAACAGGCTAAATGCCTGTCCTCCCCAATTTTGTTGTTCACCCTTTTATTAACAGTAAAACTGATGTGCAATTATCATGATTTTAGTGTCCAACTATATGACTATACTATTTTAATCCAAACCTTTTTTGCATACCACTATGTACCAATACATATTATCTCTGATAAATCATTTATAATAAACATAGCAGCGTTACATTACAAAATAAAAATTGTCCATTTTGATTTCATGGTGACTTGGTGTTTAAATAGTTTATGGGGCCAGTATATTTAGTTGAATTTGGTCAGACGGTATTAATGTTTTGTCTCTTATGCATGCGTGTTGTGTTGCAGAGACACTGCAACAGTGCTGTGATTTGTCCCAGCTCTGGTTCCGCGAGTTCTTTCTGGAGCTCACAATGGGCCGCCGCATCCAGTTTCCCATTGAGATGTCCATGCCTTGGATCCTCACTGACCACATCCTCGAGATTAAAGAGGCCTCTATGAT
>CM070828.1:29414625-29434794 GCA_036326025.1 Chrosomus eos
CAAATAAGATACGTACCTTCATGCGCACAGTCGATCAACAACAACAAAAAAAGTTGAGGCTTGGCAGACAAACCTTCAATTTAGATTTAAAATGGTGAAAATATGAACATAAATGTCAAAACAAGAGCAACTCATAACAAGAAGCCACAGACAGAGCATGCATCCTCTGCATCTCATTAATGTCTAAGGCCAGAGGTGGAGGTTGCACACACAATGCGAGATATTGTACTCTCATTTAATACACCTATTCTAAACCATAGGGCCGCGGCCCAAGCCACCTGGAGGGCTGCAAAAAACTTTACATTTTTCACCTGTGGGCCGCGGGACCACACAAGTTATCAATTGAAGACACCAGAATGACCACTGTTATCCATGAGACAGTTACAATACACCATCCCACCAATAGTGGCAGTAATGCCCCAGTTAGTGGTTTAAAGGGCACCTATTATGGCATTTAAAATGTTCCTAATATTGTTCTGGGAGTCCCCAACAACAGTTTTACATGCATGTAATGACAAAAAACACTTTTGTCATCTTATAATATGCATTTATTTTTACCTGATTTGCTCACCGACTCTCAAATGATTCGCTCAACGACTTATTTTTCCAAACCCCTCCTTTGCGTGACGCTAATCTGCGGTGATTGGTCAGATGACCCAGTCAGTTGTGTTTGTAAAAGCAATCGTCATTAAAATGAACACAGCACAAGTTTCCGGCTATACTTGCCACTGATTCTTCACATGCTCGTCTCTGGGCAGTGAAAAAAGGTCGCTTTTGATTCGCACTTCAGAGCACAGCGTCTTGTTGTCGACATGTCGACACATTTTATTGTTTTTATTTTATTTATTTATATACATTTTCTATTTTTTGTAAGAAAATGTCAAATCTAACTGATTTTTGTGTTAATATGCCTGACTTGAGCCTTTAAATTTGTTCTTGATGCAGATTGATTTGTTCCATGAATTGTTGCGTGTTTGGCATCTTGTTGTATGTGCAGGTTTACACATGAAAACTGTTAAACTGCAAGTGGATTTCATTTAGTTATTGAATACAAATCAAACCAAGGGTGAGATCAATAAACCATTACAGTGCTAATATTTGAATGGGCCCTGGGCCACTTTGTACTGTAAAATTTGGGCCCCGACATCAAAAAGGTGAAGAACCCCTGATTTAACACATATCCTACCATGTACAGATGGCTTTTTGCGACCCTACAATCTTACAATAATAAGGGTTCAAAAAGTTTTTTTTTTGCAGTGATGTCACAGAAAACCATTTTCGGAACCATTTTCTCTTAGTGTGAAGAACAATTAAAAAATCTAAAGAACCTTTTTCCATTATAAATCCTACAATGGAAAGGTTCCATGGATGTTAAAGCTTCTTCATGGAACCATCAATTCAAATAAGAACCTTTATTTTTAAGAGTGTAGAGGGATTCATTCAGTCCAACTAATTAAACAGCCTTCAGTGTTTCTCATTCTGTCAAGGCCCTCAGAGACGAGACTAAACCTTGAGTCTAAACTTATTTAAAAAAAAATACCTACCAGAGAACAAATTCAGTCACACTCTGCCTTAATCACACTTTCAAGAGGTGACACCAAAATATTTTATAATAGGGAAGTCCTGATCAAGTTTTTTGTGCCTCCAATCTGACCAGAGTCACTAAATATTGAGTATCTGCCCATACGTGAGACTCAAGCCCTGTACATGTTATCCTGGAAGAAAACTTGCTTCCTTCCGCTCTAACAATGTTCCCCAAATCGAAGGATTGTTTTTCCCCACAGGACAATTTTCCATGAAAAACAGCCAGGCCAATAAAGGTGTGGATGACCCTGTCATGGCCAGCCCAAACTCCAGACCTGAACCCCATTGAAAACCTCTGGAACAGGATCGAGAGGAAGGAGACAAGTTCACACAAGCCATCAAACAAAGCAGAGCTTCTTGAATTTTTACTCCAGGAGGGGCATAAATTCACCAACAGCAATGTGACTGATTGGTAGAGAGCACGCCAAGACGCATGAAAGCTGTGATTGAAAATAAGGGTTATTCCACCAAATATTGATTGCTGAACTCTTCTGAAGTTAAACAATTATATAAACTACTTGTTTTCTTTGCATTATTCAAGGGTCTGAAAAAAAAAAACACTGCATGTTGTTTGACAGCATATTTACTTAAATTTTGAATTGTCGTCAGTAGTTTATAGAACAAACAAATGTTAATTTTACTCAAACATACATAGTAAATAGAGAAACTGCTAGTTTTACAGTGGTCTCTTAACTTTTTCATATAGGTAGACGTAATATGGTAGACATTGTAAACAGACTGTGTGGGCACAATTTGAATTTGGGACTACTGATATAAACTTCTTGTAAATTATGTACAATAAACAGAATAACTGCAAAGGGAAAAAAAAGAAAAAGAAATAAAATAAGTGGAGATAAGGTTAGAAAGCATGAAGCTTGCGGTGTCAGAATGCCAGTCTGTCAGTTAAGTCCAAATCAAGACACAACCCATATCGAAGTAGTACGCCAACAATGTCGTAGATAGTCTGACGCCACATAAAAATAAACAGTAAATACATTACTTTCAAGTGATGAGAATGATTTCTGATTGATCATGTGACACTGAAGACTGGAGTAATGATGCAGAAAATTCAGTTTTAAAATCACAGGAATAAAGTACATTTTAAAATACCGTATTTAAAATGTTTGAATAAATGACTTCTATAATTTCTCAGCTGTTTTGAAGTTTGTGTGCAGGCAAACACGTAATCCATGGATGAGGCAAGATGCAATGGATGATGAAAGAGAAGAAATTCTACAATATCCACTATCCTTTATAATTTTATCCACTTTTACATCATTTTGCAATAACACAATACAAAATGGAAAAATGGTGGCTAATTACACAGTGCTGCAGTCAGTGTTCAACAACAAACTGTGTTTTATGCACACAAACTCTGTGAAAAAATAAAAATAAAGCATCTCCTTAAACATTAAAGGGATAGTTCACCCAAAAATGAAAATTCTGTCATTAATTACTCACCCTCATGTCATTCCAACCCGTAAGACCTTAGTTCATCTTCGAACACAAATTAAGATATTTGTGATTAAATCTGAGAGCTGGATCACTCCTCCATAGGCTTCTAAAGGATTGAAACTTGACAGCCCCGAAAAGTTATTAAAGAAATCGTTAAAAGAGTCCAAGTGACTACAGTGTTCAATCTTAAGTTTATAAAACGACGAGAATACTTTTTCGTGCAAAAAAACACAAAAATAATGACTTTATTCAACCATCTCTTCTCTTCCGTGTCATTCTCCTAAGCTGTTGACGTAGTGTAACAGCGCAGCACTTCTGTTATACGTCATACGTAGGCTCACTATTGGCCGACGCTGGTCATGTGTGTGATGCGTGTGACGTTCAACCAGAAGTGTTGCGCAATAACACAACGTGAAATCTCCAGGCACAAAGAGAATACTTGAATAGAGTCGTTATTTTTGTTTGTTTTTTGCGCTCAAAAAGTCTTTTCGTAGCTCGATAAACTTAAGATCTAGTTCACTGTAGTCACTTGGACTCTTTTAACGATTCCTTTAATAACTTTTCGGGGCTGTCAAGTTTCAATCCTTTAGAAGCCTATGGAGGAGTGATCCAGCTCCAGGGTTGGAACGACATGAGGGTGAGTAATAATTACTGACAGAATTTTCATTTTTGGGTGAACTATCCCTTTAAGCTGTTCAATCACTTTATTATTTCAATAACATCAGGCAACATGACACTTTCAACAGATGTCTGTAGTTATATTGTACTGCTGGGGTGCCATGCACACGTGGAAAACATTTTTCAGATACAAAAACATCCTGTGAAACCCAATGGAATTTCAAGAGAGAAGAGCTAAGAAAAATGCACCGTCCCATCGAACAAATCACACTTTTTCAAAACATTGTACTCATTAACACTAAATGGAAATGTGTCCTTTACAGTCCAACCCAGCAATTCAAATGTGAAATTCCATGACAAACTTTGCAATCATATTAAAAGGTCAAATCAGGTTCATCTGGGATGACATCATACCACAGACTTCATCTGTTGCAATTCAGTGTTTTTTCATTAGCAAAGGGAACAGTTTTCAAAATAGAGTCATTTGCTTGAGAAAATTCAATCAAACCCAGCCTTGAGAGCAACACTGGCACAAGCTCAGATTGTGGAGTTTGAGAAACACTGTGGCTTTTGACAGAGTTGATACATGGCCTTAACATGGCTGACAGAGCCGCTTTTCATCAAGAAATACAGTCTGACTCTCTTACTCTGAAAAATAAACAAGTGGAAGCCCTCAAAAGTGCAGATGAGAGACAGGAAGATCTCCAAACAAAGCAGAATTTTCACCAGCAATCCAACGTCCTTCATTTCTGAACAAAGTGAAATTTCTTGACAAGTCTTATCTGCTAAAGGACCTATAGCTTCAAGTTGATGGAGGTTTATAGTTTGTTCCAGCAAGTTCACACTGTAAGTACATTGTGTTAATAACCAAGGACAAAACTGAACTTAAACACCCAAAAGAGTGCCTAACTTGATTATCTGACACACTTTCACAACTGTGTTTGCCACATAACATCAACAATAAGAAAGCTGAATGCCATTCACTCCAGTTTTTAAAGTTTGAAGAGCTTTTAAATTTCACTTAATGAAATGAATGACATTGTTATTTTAGTACCATTTCTATTATAGGTCTTATTCATATTTTGAATATTTATTTTTTAAATTCATTTTTAATTTTCATTTAAATGTAAAAAAAAAGGTTGTGTACTTGTCATTTTATTAGCTTTTTTATATGTATAGCCTATTTTTTATCCATTTTTTATTGCAGTTTTAGCTATTGTAGTACATCAAGTTAAACTAAATGAAAAAGCTGCCTTGGCAACTAGATGATCAAGTGTTTTTTAGCATACATTTTTGTAGGGCTGGACGATAAAATGGTATTGGTGTTTATCAACGGTAAACCATTGTTGGTTATATATATATATATATATATATAATATATATATATATATAAAATAAAAAAAATTGATAGTGCTTAATATTTTAATTAAAGTAACACCAAGTAACTTTTCCTCTTCGGTCACCCTACTGGTTGGAAACGAAATTGTCCATTACCGCTGTCGTAAATAATTTAGCCTACCGTCGCACGCACACTCGCTGTTTAACCAGCACCGGCTTTAGAATGAACGATGTCCACAGACAAGGTAGAGTATGTTACATGATTTCATGAAAGGATGATGTATTGCGACATCAGAAAAGAAACTGTTGTACTGTTGTAGCGCTTGACGTAAAGCAGTCGAATTTTGTAGTTCTTTTTGTTGTCGGGTTCCTACCCAAACCCGAAGTTACAAAGTGCCAGTAAAAGCGATAGAGACCCCGTCAAGCTATGGCAGAAGTGCCTTTCACCCTGTAACGACTTGATGAACCACTGATAAGATTTTGGAAACATTATTTTAAGGTAAACAATGTTACATAGTGTTGCTTTAAAAATCGCTTGCGTCCCCATGATCTTAGGGGCCGTTCACATATTGCGTCTAAAAACATGTGGAAAGCGTGGCTGTGCCGCTGTCTCCTTTCCAAAGCGCTTGCACACCTGTGGTTGTTATGCAACCATGAACCGCGCTCTAAAAATCATGTTTACTGAAGGTCCGTTACACTTTTCAATGGGAGCGCCGCATTTTTTAAACGCCATGAGCGCAACAAAGTGCTGAGCGTTTTTTTCATGCTGAAGTGCGAGAGTTAACGGGGGGGGGTGGGGGGGGGGGGTGGTGTGTTTCATGCATAGTGAGTTTTTTACATGTTAAAGAGTTGGACCTGAAATGGACAAAGTTCAAAACTGGAAGTTGGGGGGGGGGGGGTGAAATGCTGTTTCATGCATAGTGAGTTTTTTACACTGTTAAAGAGTTGGACTCCCATGCTAAACATAGACAAAGTTTCAAAACTGAAGTTGTAAGTTTGATGGAGTATTTCTGTTCCAAAAATACTCCTTCCGGTTTGTCACAAGTTTCGGAAAGTTTTTTTCGAATACGCAACTGTGTGACGTCAGGTGGGGCGGAATTTCCTTATACGGGTCTTAAGAGCACTTGTCCCGGAAGGGCGCGCGGGCAGCTGTAGCCTAGTGCGTGCGAGAGATCAGAGCGCTGCAATAAATAAAATGGCACCAAAAAAGTGTGTTTTTGGTTGCCAGGGCAAGACAACACTGCACACATTTCCAAAGAACCCAGCGTTAAGGGACCTGTGGATGGATTTTGTTTTTCCAGAGCAGCAACGGAGTTGTGCAACTGTTCTTGTTTGTTCCCTTCATTTCGACGGTTATAGTTATAGGCCAGTTCGACGCCGGATTTGCAGATCGCCTAATACTTAAAGATGGAGCAGTCCCAACGATAAAGGTTCACGGTCGTGCGTTGGAACCGCAGGCGGTGAGTAAAACTGCTTCAAATGTCTGTGTGTTGTTAACTATCGAAGTGTAATGTTAAGCACAGCAAGTAAACAACATGATCACGTACAGTTAATGTATCGATGGAGCATGCGATGTATGGTGTGTGTGTGTGTGTTTAAATACAGTTGTTTAGCTGGCCACTGTAGGTGTCAGTTTGTTTATTGTAAAAATAAATCATGTCCTCATAAACCACCAGTCTGTCTGTTTACAACACACGCAAAAGCTTCGCGCGCTCCGCCCACACGGCACGCTCCACCCCGCTCGGGTTTTTCCGGAAAGACTAGGTACAGCCTGTCTTTCTTTTATAAATATAATAAAACTAAAGACTTTTTGGAGATATGAAGGATGCAATACTACTCTATAGGTACTCAAGATTAACATGAGATTGAGTGAAACAGTGTTTCACCCCCCCTTTAAAGAATGTTCAACTTTAAAAGAATGTAAAACGCAGCGCTCATCACGGTCACTTTTTACCCAGCCGTCCAATCACAGTGGAGGAGGGACGGGACAAATACCACACAACTGTCACAACATTCTTTCTGCACAACGACATCAACCAGCAGACCTAACCAAACAAAATGGAGGAAAAAAATTTTTTTGGGTGTGAAACAACTTATCTGCAAAATTAGTTACAAGTAAACTGTGCTACGAATCGTTGCTATCATAGCAACGAATCGTCTCAACTGAAAAAACGCTGCGCTCCCATTGAAAACAATTAGAAAAATACGCCAGCCGCGTGAAAAAACGCTTTGGTGGACACACGGCCTAAATGGACTGCAAAGTTAAAGATGGCGCGACCACCACAACGTTGCATCAAAGGGAAAACGTAATGAAAGCAAAACCAAACTGACCTACTCATTTTGTGCTTCACGGACCGTTTATCAGTTTGGACCATCAATATCAGTGTAGCGCGAGCCGATATTGATCAAGCGACACCGTTTCACAGCGCTAAGAGATGCAGTAAAGAAAGCATTTGAATTCGCCACATAATATCAATCAATATCAATATCAACTTTATTTGTATAGCACACTTAAAACAACCAAGGTTGACCAAGGTGCTTCACAAGATAAAAATACAACAAGGCACACAGTAAAACTACAACCAAAAACATTATAATATACAGTATATGATATATAGTGAAATTAAGTTTAAAATTTGCCAGGAAAGATAACAAACTTAGCTGAGAGGAAATGCCAGAGAAAAGAATATGTGTTTTTAACAGTGATTTAAAGCGTGCGAGAGTTGGGGCAGTTCTAATCTGGAGTGGCAGGTTGTTCCATAAGTTTGGGGCAGCTACACTGAAGGCTCTGTCGCCTCTGGTTTTAAGTCTGCTTCTGGGCACATCCAGGAGGAGGAGATTGGTGGATCTCAACACTATAGTTGGAGTGTGAACATTAAGAAGCTCTGTTAAATACAATGGAGCCAATCCATTTAGGCATTTAAAAGTTAAAAGTAAGATTTTAAAATCAATCCTGTAATGAACGGGAAGCCAGTGGAGGGAGCGCAACACAGGTGTGATGTGGTCTCTCTTCTTTTTTCCTGTTAGGAGGCGGGCAGCAGCATTTTGTACCAACTGCAGGCGCTGAATAGATGTCTTGTCTAAGCCCACATATAAGGAGTTGCAGTAGTCAAGGCGAGAAGTTATAAAGGCATTAATCACCCTCTCTAAATCTTTAGGCGGGAGATAGGCCTTTACCTTGGCTATAGTTCTCAACTGGAAGAAGCAGGATCTAACAGTGGTGGATATCTGTTTATCAAGTTTAAATGCACTATCAAATATAACACCAAGACTCCTCACAGTTGAGCGGTTGTTTGAAGTTAGAGGGCCGAGAGAGTCCACATCAAACAGTTCAGGATGTCCGAACACTATGACCTCTGTCTTGTCTTCGTTTAGGTTGAGGAAATTTAGGTTCATCCACGTTTTAATATCCTTCATACAGTCAAGCAGGGGCTGTAATGAGCTCTTTCTTTTCAGGGGCAGGTAAATTTGAATGTCGTCTGCAAAACAATGGAAGGAGATCTCATACTTCTCAAAAATGGAGGCTAGGGGCAGCATATACAACGAAAATAGAATGGGGCCCAAGACAGAACCTTGAGGGACACCACAGGTAAATGGGGCTGTCTCAGAGGAATAATCGCCAAGGTGGACAGAGAAGCTCCTATCTGTTAGGTAGGACTGAAACCACCTAAGTGCAGTACCTTTGATTCCCACACAATTCTCCAACCTTGACAAGAGGATTGAGTGGTCAACAGTGTCAAAGGCAGCAGTGAGGTCTAAGAGCACTAGGACAGCAGAGACTCCTGAGTCAATAGTTAAAAGCAAGTCATTAAAAACTTAAGTAATAACATTTCTCTGTTATTAACCGTAGATCTCTTTTAGATATCTAACACGCTGACGTGGAAACCGGGATAAACATTGTGCCATGAATGAACTAGTTATAGGCTTTAAGTCCACAGACCAGCAACATTCACCATGGATTTAATATAGTAACACTAACTGTAACCATGAAAGTTTGGCAGGAATAGTAAATAGTAGGCTGTCACACACCTTTTTCCAGCCCTTCAAACTCAAATATTATCATATTTTAATGTTATTTTTAATGTGATGATGACCAAAACATAATTTGTTCATCCTTCAAAGTTTACCCACATTTATAAAACTAAAAGCTTCAAGATGTTGGAAAAGTCACATTATTATTTAAAAATAAGTTATTTTAATAAATAATAAAAAATTGTATTACAGATGTTGATCTACCTCAAAGTTGGCCTCGATTGTTCTACGTTTACACTTTTACATTGCACACTTTTTGTAACATTTTATTTAATTTCAAGAGTTTCTTTAACACGTTTATCTTAATATGACAAAGAAGATATTTTTGTTTACATTTTATTTAGGTTTTGACTGCTAGAAATAATATAATTTGTGGTATGCCTTAATAATGTGGATAAATAAAACTTTTCTACTTGTCTTAAAAAAAAAACAATATGAAACAGTATCATTATCACTCAACAACATCCAGAGAATAAAATACATTATCTAAGGTGATCAGCTACAATTTCATAATGTTAATAACACTATATACTAGATGTTCATTACAAATATTTTAGAGACAAACAGAGATGAATAGTTATTAAACTCGTTGAAATTCAGTGTTAATATACAAGAGTGACGCTGAGGCCTGAAATGCACAATCATATCCACCACTGTGACAGCACTCATTACACACAGTGAGATACTTCAATCAAAGTTCCTTCTTTGCCTATATCAGTACAACAGTGTCACTATGGGTGTCATGTGGTATGAGACATTTCAAATAACAAAATGTACCAGAAATATAAAATAAAGGCAGCAAACTAACACCACCACCCAAGCTTCCCAACATGAGTCTCAAAAAGCTAGTGAGTTGCCCATCATCATTTGGGAATTTTCATACTGCAGTGCATTTAAAAGGATAGTTCGCCCAAAAATTAAAATTGTGTCACTAATTACTCACCCTCATGTCGTTCCAAACCTGTAAGACTTTCATTCATCTTCAGAACACAAATAAAGATCTTTTTGATGATGTCTGAGAGCTTTCTGTTCTCAGAAACATTGACATTGATGCTTCAAAACTTTCTCAAGTGTCAATGTAGTAGTTGGGTAGCTGTCAACAGAGAGACCATAGACTCTGAGAGAGACATGAAGGTCCCCATCCTAGTTCAACAGATCTTCATTTGTGTTAAGATTAAAGAAAATCTTACAGGTTTGAAATGACATAAGGGTAAGTAATTAATGACAGAATTTTCTCTTTTAGGTGAGTGAACTATCCATTTAACCCTGGGTTAAAGTCATGTTTAACCCTATGTAAAACGTTTCAGTTTTACTTGTATTTTGGGATGAGAATTGCTTTTTAACCTAGGTTTATGAAACCCTGTTCCAATGGTTGTGGGGCCAAATGTGTGACGGCAGGTAAAGTGAAATGATTGTGGAAAGTGAAATGTGAAATTGTTTTATTGTGGGACTTAGGCCTACAGGGCAAACAAAATACAGGGTACATTATTTTTTCTTTTCTGAAATGATGTGCATGGATAAATTATTTATAATAAATAACAATAAGAATGGTAAATTTCGATTTCATGGTGTCTTGAACTATTCATTACCTTTTGTAGATATGTTTCATGCGTGTTTAATGTGGAAAACGTTAAAACGTCAAACGTGTTTGAGTTTTAATTAAAGGTATATTTCAGAAGATGTACGACGACCAGAGGAGATTTTTATGGCAACAACTGGATAAGCAGGTAATAGACAGGTGGTTGCGTGCAGTATTTGTTCAATCGGTGTTACTAACCTTAAATAACGCTAACACAGCGTTTCCGAATGTAGGCTATTGTGTGTGTGTGTTATATCAGCAGCACATCAATCCCAGGATAAAAGTATGAACAGTGTGAAACACGGAACAATGTAACCAGGATTACATTGACCCAGGGTTAAAACTTTCACACAAAAAAACTAAAACAAAAAAACCCAACAGGTGTGGGTCTAAAATGCAGATAATCCTGCGACTCTCGGTCAACAGGTAACGTTAGGCAGGCCCACAGGTCCAGAAGCAAGGCAAAAATCATACACCAGCAAATGTGTCTATTGTCGACTAGTAAAACTAAACAAATACACACACTCACACAGCTTTATGGCAGTTTGTATTGGGTCAGTTTTCAAGCACGTGCTTACCTGCAGTAAACGAGACAGTCCATATGATTTATTTCTTTATCTGAGCGGTGTCGTCGGTAATCCTCCCATAAATCCTTGATAGCGGTAACGGACAAAATAAAAACCACAGGGGCAAGAGCCAACTCTGGTTGAAAAGCATTGACCACAGGCACAAAATTCAGTAAGGCTATGAAAACAAAATACACGTTGGCAAACCGGTGGAATTGCTCGAAGAGGTTCTTCGGTAGGAAAGAAAGCAGAGTGTATTTTGTGGTTTTGATCTTATTGTTTGCATAGTGTCTGTTGGGGTTATCCCCTCCTTTGGTATGGTCATGCAAAATGTTGGCGTGTACAATCCTTGTTTTACTCTCCTTTTTGCTTTTCCTCCTTTTATGCTTTTTCACTTTGGTACTTTTCGTGTCTCCAGACTCTCCGCGCCATACTTCGCCCAAAACTTTTGTCTCTTTTCCTTGAACAAATAAAAGATGGTATCTATGTAATCATGCTGATCCTCCTTGATGATGTAGGACAGTATGAAATGATCTTCACTCTGTTTTATCGTCCTCACTCATCGCGTCAATGCTCTCCCTTTCTCTCGTTAATACTGAAAAGTTTTACAGCGGCATCTTTTTTTCCCCTCAGTAGATGAAGATGCTTTAGGCAGGGCCGAGCGATTATACGTACGCCCTCGTTACACATTTTAGAAACATAAATCATTAGGATAAACCTACAGATCAGTATTACCTTTTTAAAGTCTATCCATATGATTGTACATGCGGGGCTTCACGCAGACCGTGTGGAAAAAACAAGCCAATCACAGGAGGTAAAAAATAACGTCACCGCTGACGCAAACATAGCCCCGCCCACTAACAAATGAAACATCTTTACTGGAAGTGCCACGCGTTACCTACCATTGAGAAAAGCGATGCCAATGGAAGACGCTAGCATAAATACTGTTTTTGCTTAGAAAATACACCGAAATACGGCGGTTGCATCTAATCTGTACTTTTTTGCGAACTATGTATTTTTCATAATAACTATTGCAGAAATGCAGAAAAAGTAAAAATTCTGTCAGAATGACCTCGGCCACTCTGTAATTTCAAGATGCTCTCATTCAGTTAGTCAGTCCCTATATTTTTCCCTACGTCTCTTTAGTCGGTCATCTGGGTCAGAATCAGAAATGAACCGGAATCTAGTCTAGTCTGGGTTTAGTGTCTCAGCAGATACAGGAAGTGACCTATCTGTCAGATTTCTGGCAGGTGTTGTTGAATATGTTGCTTATATGAAACTTAAAACATTCCCAACAACCGAGAGTACATAAAACTACTATTGACAATAGAGAACTGTGGAACCTAACGTATATATGGCATTCTCTTGGCAAAAAATATGTTGACTGTGTGTTTATGTTGACAGTTTACAGAGTTTTCTCACCATCTTCCTTGAACTCAGAGTATTATGTCAAAGCACAAAGAAGGAAACTTCAGGACTGTGGCTTCATAAAGATAAATGTATCTAAAAGTTTTTGACAAAACACGGTTGAAAACAGCATAGGCCTATTTTTACCTGGATATCTGTAAAACATCAAATTGAGCTGAACGCACACGATAGGGAGGACAACACAAGCAGCACAAACAGATGACAGGGAGGACAACACAAATAAAATACAGCAATAACAGTAGACAGACAAATGTATGTGCAAAGCAGTCAAGAATTTTTTTGCCACAGACGGAATGGAATAGTTTTTTAGAAAAAACCTTCCACAAATGACAGAACAAGACAAAGCATTACGATATAAACAAAGAACATACACATCAACATATACTAATTTATCTTAACAATGACTGTAGACAAGGGTAAATGTATTGAACAAAACAGTTACTTTTTGGCACAACATGGAACCTGAGGAACCAGACAAAATTATTTAAAGTGTGTTTGTGTTACTGCGTGATATACTTATTTTTATTAGTATAGAGTTACACAGTTACTCTTGTGCTTTTGTTATTTTATAGATAACAAACGTAATTTTTCAAATTACGAAATTAAGTAATTATATTAATTATATGAATTATATTAATTATGAACAAATTGGCAACGCTTGTTTATGTCGGTCGAAAAAAAATACTTCTAGAAGTAAAAATGTTTAAAATAGAGAGATTTATATAATGTTTACTATTGACATGATTTAGTATGGTAGTAGATAGGTTTTATGATGGTTGACTCTCCACAGGACTATTAAACAGACCACACCAAAAATGTGGATATTTCAGTGCAATTAAAAATAGCACATGAACGTTTCATGACATTGTGGTCCCGCCAATATACGCCCTTGTTTGGTGGAGATTCCTTTAGCCAAGAAACTATTAACGATTCGTGATGTTTATATTATCTCCACAAACAAGTTTATCAGCTTCTCTGTGACTCAGGGCCCTGTAATGAGACGAAAGCAAACGTGCCGCCTAGTGCAGTCTAGTAAACTCTTTGATATGTCTCTTCCTTGTTATCTTCTGATTGAATAAAACCATCTGTCTTAAGAATACAGAAAAACAACCTCGCAGTAACTCTGTATGTTAACTTGAGGACTGAAATGAAAACATGTTGGTTGTCCATTGCATAACAGACAGTACCTTACCTTACCTTACCTTACCTTCACATTCGACCACTCAAGACACGTTGACGCCATCTTGGAACGGTCATCATTGTGCAGCGGGAGTGTATTGGTTTGTGTTTTTATATATATCAACTCAATATTACAGGCTTTTAAACTAGGAACATTTTAATGTCGTGTTAGCTAATCCCTCCGTCTTGGTGTATTATGTTAGTTTATCAGTCTCTCACATGCTGAATTCATACATCTACGGTTGCAGTTGCACAGCCAACTTGCTCTCGAGTGATGATGGACCTACTTTGGCCGTATGGACCAATGTGGCAGACATTTTATGCATAGCAGCCCATAGAAACAGCCGCTAATCTATGTATGGGATAATGGTACAAGTTTGCACAAATTCAGGATAGGCTATTTCTTCTTTTTTTCTACTGTTGTACCCTTGAACAGAAAAAGAAACAAAGCAAGTTGTCTCTGTGCTCTGACATCTGTCTTCGGCATGTACCAGCTGTTGAATTTCTAGTTATCTATAAAATCTAAGTGATAAATCATGACAATGAGGTAGATCTAGTTTTAAATAGATAAAACAGTTGCTATCGCTATTGATCAAATGGAAAAAAACAACAACACATTTTGACATCAGCAGAGGCAAATACATTAGTAACTGTGTGTTGCTTTGTTCTTTTATGAAAATGCTGAGCATAGGTCACTATTTTTTTCTCTGTAATACCTACTGGTGTAAATGAAGGATATTTCTGCAGGGATTGTGCTACATGGTGATTTATGTGTCTGGCTGCAAAGTCAAAGATTTTAAACTTCTATTTATCTTAAGGGCATTTCGCTGTACCATACTTTGCCTTTTTAAACTCAGCCCAGGGTGTTTTATATTCTCTCTTGGGTGTAAATGAAAAGCAGCATTGCATTTAGAAAAACTCTTGAAAATTCTTGTTGTAAATGTATAGTTTTCCGGTAATGGACTGAATCAGATTCTTTCTTTTTCTTTTTCTTTACTTTGGACAGGATTTTTGGCATCCAAAGCATGCATAGCTGGCCTTGATTAAATTAACTTTGCAATGTGAATTACTTGAATTTGTCTGAATACATCAATTTTTTTTTTCTTGAATGAATAAACATGCAAGCAGCAGCATTTAATACTTTATACTACATTCAAATCATAAGGAATTGCAAGGTCAACTTCATCATTGTGCTTCATGTGAAATTGGCTTTGGATAGAGATTCTTTAGTCTATGTGAAATGGCTTATTCCTTGAATTACTACACAGTAAATTTTGTTTAAATATCAAAAAAGCTTGCTCAGAAGACCAGAAAAGGAAATTAGATCAATCCCTATAAGTCTTTCCCCGTGCTTTTGGGGACTGAGACCACATGGCTTTTTTCTCTTTGGGAAAAGTGCTTCATTGCAGTGGCTTTCTGGCAGTCAGCTCGGATGACTGGAAAGTCTCCCCGTCTCGCTACTGTTTTTCAGGTCTGCGTCGGGTCTAAAGCAGCATGCTGCAGTGTCTCAGGACCGGCACTCTTTGACCATCCATCACAGGGAAATTGAATTGTTCCCCAATGCCAAGATGCCACCACCGAGTCCAATCAGCCATTATTTTTTCTCAAACCCAACAGCTGGACACTAGTACTGCAAATCAAGGGTGACAGTGGGTTGGATAGGGCCCTGATTGATCTCCCTCTGCCCCGTGCGCTCAGGGCTAAATGACCCAGCACTTGCAAATCTGCTGAGATCTGGAGCTTTGGATAGATGCACACTCCACTTCCAATAAACCTGGAGAGTGGCTGGCTTTAAAACCTGATTCAGCATTTGCCACTGTTTTGCTGCTCTACATCATTGTGCTTAGAAGTGGATTTATTATGGTCAGATCGAATGAATCTTGAATTAGAACATTTAGCCGTTGATGTTGTTATGGGGTTGTATCTGAAAAAGCTGCCCTCTTGTGGTACAGTTGTTGTCGTTTTTCAGTCTGTTTTATACTTATGTGCTGATAACTTGTGGTGTCATCAATGGGAAATATTTGTAACACTTATCATTGATTTCTTCGTTTTACACATGACCAAGTTAACAAATTATAGCATCATTTATCAACCATATGAGCACAGGGCAATTAAAGTGATTCATTTGAGTCATCTAATCACAGCGGAGGAATGCAATCATAACTAAATGCATCTCCATAACGGTGATGATTTATGTTAAGGGTAATATGACTTATTGTTTAAGATATAATCTTTACAGATTATTATAATTATTTAGACTTATTCATTAGGGAAGAATTTAACAGTTTGGGAATCTATTCCCAAAAATAGAATTTAACAATATCAAAGTTGAAAAAATCCGCTTGCTGTACTGTAGACTTGTTCACACCCAATTTAATAAGAATGCAATTTTACTTGAAATTAACCACCATTATATTTAGGCAATTCTCCAACCTGTCAACACATACTGTCATTCACATCTGAAATTGTTTCCATCATAATTTGCTTTTTAATGCTATAATAAGCCGTTACAATAAACCAGTGAGCCATGCAATTTGTGTAAGTGGTTTGAATATCTCCACGTTTCACACCAGAATGCATTTTTCAAAATGCAGAAATTACCTCACATTTTTCAGAATGCAACTTTGCAATATTCTGCAGGAAAGATCAATGAGTTGGTTGAACTTTGATATACTCAGAACAGAAGTAATGGACATTAAGGCATTTTGTTTGTTATAGTTCTCATGTGAGGACTGTTGAAGTCACATGGGTAATTTCCGGTTGTATTATTGTTTTGGGGACATTTAGGTCTATGTGGAAAGGAGCAGATGGTATTGTGATGAGTTCCAAACACAAAAGTGCTGGCGAGACAAAGGTCCTGTCCTCTGGTGCATTATTGCGCATATAGCACAACTTCAAAAAATTGCTTTGCACATATTATTCAGCTCTATTTTGGTCTTTCGTACAGCTCACATTCTAAGAACAAGTAATGAATCTGCAGTATAGACAGTGGTTATCATTTTTCTTTTTTGTCCTGCATGTCAAATTCCGCCCTTCAGAAATTAAACAATGTGCACAATCTCAAATACTAAACTACTGGTTAAATTAAAGGGATAGTTTCACTCAAAAAAATGATCATTTTATTCTCATATCTAGCCTAGACCAAACTAAGACTAATTTTAGTGCTATTTTTTTTTCTTCATTTTTGGAGTGTTGGTACTATCGCTTTTTAGACAAAAAAAATGTTCTGAAATACAAATTTGATTTACAGAGGATGAGATTAAATTAGAGAAATTTTCATTTTTTGGGTGAAAGGTTGCACTCAGTAAATGTACTTAGAGAAGTCTTCGGTCATTTCCATTATCTTAATGTCAGCTTCTTGGCTGACGCATGGACCTTCAGAAGTGTGCGAATGGATGCTGTCATCTTTGCACATATAGGTGCAGTTCCAGGAACATTTTTCGTGTGACTAATCACTTATCTAGAGAAAAAGTGGTTAAAAAAGCAGTCTTATATCACACTTTCCATAATTGAATTTACCTATAAATGCTATGTTCAATATTTTTCAATTTTGGTGGGGACTTTCCATTGACTTCTGATGTTTGTATAATGAGCTAATCATATTTTATATATCCTAACTCTAAACCTTAACCTCACATTTATTATTATATTATTATTATTATTTTCTTAAAGGGATAGTTCACCCAAAAATGAAAATTATCCCATGATTTACTCACCCTCAAGCCATCCTAGGTGTATATGACTTTTTTCTTTCAGACAAATACTGGCAAATACAAAAAAAATCCTGGCTCTTCCCAGCTTTATAATGGTTTTACTCCAGGTTTTACTTAAGGGAACATATGGTCTCCAATGTGAGCAAAACTTGAACAAAACACACATAAAACAGATGTGTCCCTTGAGAAATGAAGTATTTTTTTCAGTTGACAATGTGAAAAAAGAGAAAAAATCTCTATAAAAAGATATCTGTGACATCAAGCACATTAGTTTTTCCACACTGACAACAAGGTTAACAGTTCAACAAGGTACATCATAGTGTTCTCTAGCTCAATCTATCATGCACAATGCTGCAGAAGTGCTCTTTTTATAAACAACTCTTCAAATTCAATACTTTTTTGCATCATGAGAGCATATTTTGTTTTCATCATTTGTCCGTGGCTGCTTTAATGAGTAAAAGAGGGCAGTTCGTGCTGATAGTAGCACACACTCGCATCCCAATCACCACTACTCTTTTACAAGCAGAGCTCTGAAACACTAGGATGTGCTTTCTGAGCCATTCTCAAGAGGATGCAGCAGTATCTGTTAAAGATGAGTTATCGGGGAGTGGTCAGGTGTTTCAAGAACAGAAACAGAGCGACACTGGGGTTTGATCTGGAGGAGTAAAGAACAGTATCTGCTATTACACTAAAAAAAAAAACTTGAAATATATATTAATAAATCAAAAATATAAAATATACATAAAACAAATAACTCCAAATAATGTATTTCATGTTTAGTTTTTTACTTTTAAAGCAAATAAAAATGTTGACTTTCATGTATGATATGTTTTTCTTTTAGTCCGTTTTGTCCCATCTATTCTACATTTGGCTCTCTAGTGTAATGATGTATAGATGACTTCAGTTGTGCTGCAGTCTAGTCGAAATGAAAAGACTATTACACACACAGATATAAGACTCATCAGCAGAGGGAGCTAGACTCCATCCAGTACACTCACAATGCCAAGAGTGTTTGGCTGTGTTCAAAAGTGCTGAGTGCATACTCAGTATACATTGAATGTGGCATACTATTTACGAAAAAATACTGTTATGGAACAAACATTTAATGTAAAGATTTTTGCATTTTAGCGTTTCTTTAAAATTGTAGGTAACACTTTACAATAAGGTTACATTTGTTAAAATTAGTTAACCATTTGTTATCATGAACTAACAATGGAAAAATAAAATGAAAAGCATGTATTAATCTCAGTTAATGTTGATTCCATCATTTAAGCATTGTTAAAATCAAAAGTTGCTGTTAATCTGTTAATATTAGTTAATGGACCTGAGCGAACATGAATTATTTTCAATAAATAACGTTAGCAAAGATGAATAAATACTGTAATATTGCTCATTGTTAGTTAATGCATTAAGTTAGAATAGGGACCTTATTGTAAGGTGTTAAAAATTTTATTTTAAAGGGTACCTATCATGGAATTTTGAAAATTACCTTTCATGTAGTGTGTAACATAGATCTAAGTGAACAAAAACATCCTGCAAAGTTTTAAATATGAAAGTTCACCGTATACAAAGTTATTGTCTCTCAAAAGTAAGAGTCGACTCTGAGTCGCTGATATGAATCGATAGACGAACGATGCATTTTCTCTAGCTTTCGTACGTCACTTGTACAAGTTATTTGAATTCGACACGCCCACTCAGTGCCGCAGCCGAGCAGACAGAGAAACCTGACAACAACATGTGGACGAGACTCTGTTCTGAAGTGCGAATCAAAAGCAAACTTTTTTTTTTCACTGCCCAGGGACAAGCATGTGAAGACTCAGTGGCTAGAGTTTATATTTACAACTATACCACACAAGTATAGCCACCTTGAGCTGTGTTCGCGTTATTTTAATGACGATCGCTTCACAAACACAAATGCTTTCAAGGATTCGCGAGTCGCCTGATACTGAAGGAACGTTCAATACCAAGTTTATTTGGATCAGCTTCCTCCTCCGAATCACAACCTGTATGTACTATTAATAATTGTTGCTTTTATGTGTGTGTGTGTGTGTGTGTGTGTGTGTGTGTGTGTGTGTGCATGCGTGCGTGTGTGTGTGAGAGTGTGAGAGATTGAGAGTTACGCTCTGCAGCTTCTAGGTCTCCAATGTCATTTTTTTTGTTTTTTGAAATATGTGAAATTATGTGAAGCGTATTGTAGTACTGCAGTGCTTTATCAATATGTTTAAGCTTTGGGCTAACGCAAAATATAACTGACTGCATCATCTGACCAATCACCGCCGATTAGCGTCACGCAAAGGCGGGGTTTGGACAAATGAGTCGTCAAACGAATCATTAGGGAGTCGGTGAGCAAATCAGGTAAAAATAAATGCATATTATAAGACAACAAAAGTGTTTTTTGTCATTGCATGCATGTAAAACTGTTGTTGGGGACTCCCAGAACATTATTAGGAACATTTTAAATGCCATAATAGGTACCCTTTAAATATTTAATTAATCTGAGAACAAGTTTTTTTTATTGCATTTCTAATCTAATTTTGTGTAAAAACAGTTTAACTCTTAATTATTAATGAAAATAAATAATGAGAAATAGATGGAAAAAAAACAGATTGTGGTGGATATTTCTTCTGGTTCATTAGTTACAGGAAATTTGAGCGCATTGCATTGTGGGATTACAATA
>CM070828.1:30034894-30259894 GCA_036326025.1 Chrosomus eos
ACTTTGCATCAATAGTTTTTTCTAGAAAATATAGTATTGTAAGATATTAATGTTTTCATGTCGGAGATTTTTGAAGTTGTGTTTGTCAGCTATTTTAAAGGTGGTTCATCCCATCAAAACTATCACCAACTATCTGTATAATATTAGTTACTGTAAAGCTGCCAGATTCATCTATCATGAATAATCTTTTGCTTCCATTAAATCCCAAACAAAAACCTTTTTTTTTTTTAACAAGGTGAAGTATTCAGTTAAGCATGTGGTAATGTCTATTTTGGGACAATCTTGTTATTTAATATATAAACCTTTTTGTAATTGCAAGGAAAATATGTAGTCGCTCCAAACCCGTAAGACTTTCATTCATCTTCGGAACACAAATGAATATCTTTTTTATAAAATATGAGACTTTCCTGTCCCTCTGTTGACAGCTACGCTACTGACATTTTGATGCTTCATAAAGTTCATAAAGAGATCGTAAAACTAATCCATATGAATTGAGCAGTTTAGTCAATTTCTGAAGAGCCTTGATCGCTTTCTATGATGAACATATTTAATTTAGGCTTTTATTCACATTTAAACATTGATCAGCTAACATAAACAGAAGCTTGAAAAGTGAGAATAAACCACATTGGATCTTGCGGAAGCTCAAACCTGCTGCGTAACGAGAACAAACCTCATTGGTTCTCGCACATCAAGCGAACCTGCTTGAGCTTCTGCTTCTACTTCAGATCTTGTGTGAGTTGATGAATGTTTATATGTGAAATAAAAGCCTAAATTCAATCTGTTCATTATATGAAGTGACTGTCACTTCAGAACTAAACCGCTCTATTCATGTGGATTAGTTTTACAATCTCTTTATGAACTTTTGGAAGAATCAAAGAGTCAGTTGAGTAGCTGTCAACGGATGGACAGAAAAGTCTCAGATTTCATCAAAAAGATCTTCATTTGTGTTCCAAAGATGAACGTAAGACTTACGGGTTTGAAACGACATGAGGGTGAGTAATTAATGACATAATTTTATATTGCAAAGCCTGTTACCATGAGAAAAACACTCCTACAGCAGTTGATGAATGTATCTGATTTGAGGAAGCATTGGAGAGGAAGTAGTGGTTTAACTGTTTTGGTTTCCTTAAACATTTTTAGATTGCTTTAACGTCTTCAGTGTCTCTTGAATAACAATACCCATGATTCCATTTGACCTGCTTTATATAGAGTGTTTGTCTCTCAAACCTTCTTTAGGTCATGGCCTGTGGATGTTTCAGTACGGAGATAAGAGGCCCGTCTTTGACGTCCTGAGCCCAGAAGGAACAGACTTATCTCCAGTGGTCTCAGCCATTTATCTCTTCCTGACCATGATTATAGTATTCCAGGTGAATAGCAAGTGGTGTGAGAATGTTACAATGTGCTTCAGATTCTCTTATGTAGAACAATTCCAAATTCCATTTGAAGAAACCATTCGATTCAACAATGCCACAATTTTAATTTTGGGATGAACTGTTCCTCAATTTCCTGTCTTTTTGTAGGCTCATTGGTAGTTGATAACCCTATGAATCTACACCAAACCTCTCTGTTTCTCTTTCTCTCTGATGCAGATGCTGATCCCAATCTCACTCTTTGTTTCCATTGAAATAGTGAAGATATGCCAAGTATACTTTATCCATCAGGACATGGAGCTGTATGATGAGGAAACAGACTCTCATCTCCAGTGCAGGGCTCTGAACATCACAGAAGACCTAGGCCAGATGCAGTACATTTTTTCTGATAAGACCGGCACACTCACAGAAAACAAGATGGTGTTTCGCCGTTGTACTGTGGCAGGAGTCGAGTACTCACATGATGCCAATGGTTAGGATTATCAGTGTCTTCTGTGCCCAACACAAGGGCTATTATGGTTCTGTGGACGCAACATTAATTCTCTGTTAATGAGCAATATGTTGTCAATCAATGTAGAATGTAAAAATTTTGAATCGAATTAATTACATGAAACGCTGATTAATTTAATCAATTTAATTGCAATTAATGGCATATATCAAAAAGCCCCCAAAATGAATATTCACAGACTGTAGAAGATTTATTTTTTAAAGAAATTATTACTTTTATTCAATAAGGATGATTTAAATTGCTCAAAAGTGACAGTTAAGACATTTATAAAGTTCCAGTTAAAGTTTTCTGAACACTGAAGACTGGAGTAATGACTGCTAATAATTCTGCTTTACCATCACATGAATAAATGACCTTTTAAAATATATTGAAATAGTAAATAATTATTTAATTTTGTAATAATCTTTCAATATATTGATGCTTTTACTGTATTTTTCAAGTACATGCAGCCTTGATGTACATAAAATACTCTTTAAAAGCATTAAAAACTTGAAAACACACATATTATATCTTAGCTTGGGCTTCTAAATTAACATGCAACTTAAGCAACCCTAATAAGTAATAACTAGATAATTTATTGGTGGTTCACTCCCTCTACAGCCTGTGCCCCAAATAGACAGTTCAAATACAGGATTAGTATGAAGAAAAGCCTTAGGTCTTCCATAAAGTCCTAAAGTTAAGTTTCAAACAGTCTAACAAAGTGTCTTTCCCACAGCGAGGAGGCTTGCTATGTACCAGGAGGTGGAATCAGAGGAGGAGGACTGTACATCTCATGGTGGAACTCTCCCACGGCGGGACAGCGTCACCAGTCACCAGAGCGGAAAAGTGGTGTTGCGATCCCAGAGCACCAAATCTCACCGTCGCACCGGGAGCAGAGCCGAAGCCAAGCGGGCCAGCATTCTGTCCAAACACACTGCCTTCAGTAGTCCTATGGTTAGCAAGTGCTTCCATCCCACATTACGCTGTTCATGTATCGCTCAGTAATCCAATGCTTACTATTTTTTTCCATTTTATTTGATCCGTTTGACAGGAGAAGGACATCACCCCAGATCCCCAGCTCATGGATAAGGTCAATGAGTGTAGCAGTCAAATGGAGTTCATGCGTTTTCACAGTCAGCCCCTGAACCAGATCCCCCCTGACCAGTGTGACATCTTCGACTTTTTCATCGCCCTCACTATCTGCAACACTGTTGTTGTGTCCTCACCCAATCAACCCAGACAGAAGGTAAGCAAATAGTAGAGATGTGCTCAACGACTAATTCCGTTTTCATAATGACCCATGTAATCTACCAAGAGCAGCGGAAATTAGCGTCTGGTTTAAGACGCGTTTTATTTTTTGTGCTGTAAATAATGACGCAAATACCAGTAAATTGACTAGCCCACACATTAGTAAATCTCCTTGCATGATTCATTTTCATTTCAGTAATCACGGAAATTCCTGCAAATGCAGTAAGGTCAGCCACAAAAAGAACCCTGCCTGTCCACACCTTTTCAGCACTAATTTTTCACTGCGTGCATTTAGTAAATCCTGTCAGAAGTTTTTTTATAATGCCAGAAGAGGGTTTGCGCTGGTGCAAGCTATTAGTAAATCTGGCCCTAAATGTACAAAAAAAGTGTAAATGACTACTATTTCCAAGTCAACTAGTAGCAGCAGTATCATTTAATCGACTAGTTTTCTCTAGCAGACAGACCGAACAGACCACTAGCCTAGGAATTAGCTGGAACTGACATTGCAATCAGTTCTGACGTAAAATATGCTGTGAGTGTGATGTTTTGGCGCAGTTAACTTCCTGTGGTTTTCTGCTATGTAGAGTAGGAGCAACTTCCTGTTTCTGTGTTGAAGATGTGTGGCCTTTCCTTCATTGTGTAATCTTTACCCTCTGTGAATTTATGGCACGAGATTCCCCCAAAACCCACCCTGTCTGTTGCCATCTGCATACTTCTTATAAGTGTGTTTGTAAGTTCAGGTTGATGCTGTAATCAAAGACTTATCCTCCCGTCATGATACAAATCTGAGCTTAAACGGAGTGATTTGCATTTTGTGTTTAAAGAAATTGATGCCTGATAAACTGCTTAAAGTTCTGCTGTAATTCATCCTTCTCAATTAACATGCAGTTTCTTAAACATTGGGGAAACTAAATAAAAAAAAAATAATAATCTCCTTTCAGTGGAAGCCTTTAGTCCTTAGTCCATGTAGTAACAAACCAAGTAACATCCTGATTGTTATTAGCAATTCTCATTTGTGCAATTACAGTAAAAAAGTTAAAAAAAAAAAAAAAACTCTATTATTTCATAATTTCTTAAATAATCTTGTTAAAGAGTATCTTTCATTTAAAATAAATGCCACTTGTTAGATATTAAGTTTTAAACAACTGAGTTCATGTGTTAAGTATGCTTAAGTATTCAAACATGTCTTGTGGTCACCATATGTGCGATAAAAAAACATTTGCATTGTCTTCTATTATGGAATGAATCTTCCCAGTTTGGCTGCCATATTAAAAAAAAAAACTACTGTTGCATGACTTTTTAAAGTGACTCAATCATGCACAAATATTTAAGGAGTTTTATTTTGACAATATTTCTTTGGATCTTATCAAGGTGCGTCGCTTCGAGTTGAAGTCTCCAGTGAAGACCATCGAGGACTTCATCAAGCGCTTCACTCCAAGCCGCCTGACCTCTGGCTCCAACAGCAGCAGCTCCTCCAGTCTGACCACCAACCGCTCGTCCTCCCATAAAGTGGGCTGCAGCATGCTGTCCTCCCCTTCGGCCGAGAGCACGCTCACCAAGCTGAACGAGGAGAAGCGTCCGGACCATGACCTGCAGCATGCCTTCAGCCCCGTCCCACCCAACTTTGAAAAAACAAAAGCTTTGGCTCAAGATGAATGCGAGCTCAGATATGAGGCGGAGTCACCAGACGAGGCAGCTCTGGTTTATGCAGCCCGGGCCTATAAGTGTGCTCTCGTTGGACGTTTACCAGATCAAGTGACCGTGGAGCTTCCACACTTGGGCAAGCTGAGCTTCGAGCTTCTGCACACACTGGGGTTTGACTCCACAAGAAAGAGGATGTCGGTAGTGGTAAAACACCCGCTGACTGAGCAAATTACTGTCTACACCAAGGGTGCTGATTCAGTCATCATGGATTTGATTAGACCAACTGCAGGTATGCTAGCATTGATGTGCACACTGTTCCCACACCTTTTCTAGGGTTTAAAATTTGGGCTGCTCCATTCTGATGCATTGAAACGTATGTTTAAAATATAAAACAGTGACATGGTCCAGCTTGAGTCATGTCCCAATTCCATTGCCCCTTTCACTCCCTATAATACAAACATTTCAAAAGTTTGGACTCCATGGAGTAGGTAAGAGATATAGATATATATATATATATATATATATATATAATATATATATATATATATATATATATATTTGTATGTGCAATTGCAATTATTTGATAAAAAGAATATATATGGTATTACACAATATTCATACATATTTATATATATATATATATATATATATATATATATATATATATATATATATATATATATATAATTTAAAATAATTGATTTCTATTTTAATATTTCAAAAATGTTCAGCGGCCATTCTCTAGTCTTCAGATAACATTTCTTATTTTTATCAATGTAGAAAACAGTCATCATTTACTCTCCCTGGTGTTGTTCTAATGCCATAAGCCCTTCTTTTGTTTTTGGACCACAAAAGGAGAATAAGAATACAAAAATGTCCAGCTTGTCCATATAATGGCAGTGAATAGCGACCAGCATCGAGCTTTTTATGAAAAGACACAAAATACAATAGAATATCTGGGTATACGATAAAATTACATGCATTTAATGAAAATCCTGACCTTGGCCATTGGTCTTCTGTACTCGACTGCGCGTTTGTGCATTCTTTTATTATTATTCAAATTTATTCAAATTTTTTAGGATTCTTATTTGCATAATATAACAATGTAGAAGTTTCACTGTCACTTTTAATCAATTTAATGTTGCTGGGTAAATTGTTTTATTATTGTTTTTAAACAAACTTGTGTATATAACCACATTGAGTGTGGTGCATTATTTTTCATTAATTCAACGGCCCGTTGTCAATTATTGCTTTTTTACAATCCAGTAATCACAAAAACATTATAACTCATAACATCTTGAAAAAAAATCTGTCTAATTGAAAGTTGGAAGCTGTAGTTCTGATATTGATTCCCATTGATCTCTAAAAGAATCTTTCCATAATTTTCACCAGCTATAATTTCCACTGTCTGTAACTTTAGAATTATTCATTTTATTTATTAATGCCTCTTCTCTTTTATATTTGGAATTCAGATTAACAAACGTTTGGCATGCTGTCAAACCTTCCCCCCCATATGAAATGAATCAAATATTCTGGGTTAGTTTATTTTGATGTTCAGTCTTGATTATGCTTTAGAACGCTTGTTGATCGTATTAGTTTTAATGAAGTCTCTGTTTTCTTTTCCATGTCCCAGTTAGACAGTGCATGAGGCCTATTCCAGCAGAATTAATGAATAACGGCTCACGGCCAAATGGCCGAAAGTCATCTGATTTCTTCAGAACATTAAATGGATACTTTTTTTCTTTTCCAAGAAATTAAAAGAGAGCTGGCAACCATCTACTAAGAGCAGACAGTGAGATGGTGTGATTAGTTTTTTCAGGATATGTTTTGATTTTTGTCATGTCTTTGGAGTGCTTAAATTGGCCCCTGGATTTTGATTTACACAGTTGATCAATGCTGATAGACATTTAATTCCCAACATAGTCAGCATGGTAAGGTCACGTCCCCGTCGTCCCCTTCACCCAAACATCTGCTGGATGGCTTCCAGTTTGTTCCTCGCTCTTGATGTAGCCACGGGTTTTAGTGGTAATAAACTATCCTAATGGCATAGGTAGACTGGCTTGTTAGTATTCCAGGCACGAGGACCGCCTCAGTGGCAGTTTTCTCTAATGCTGTGGACAAAAATGACTGAACAGAAGTACTACATGCATAGCCCTGTGCTTTATATCTAAATGTCAAAGCGAGAGCCTAAAAATATAGATAAATCTATGGCTTAGAATAGTTCACAAGCAGTCTAGTTGCTCAACTTCTTTGAGGAAAGAGCTGAATAAACCAGAGAACGTGTTTTTTTTTGTTGTTGCTTTTTGCTTTTTTTTTTTTTTTTAAAAATTCTGTGGTGTGTTGCCAATTACAAAAGCAAACAATTTATTGCTCATTTTGTAAAAAAAAAAAAAAAAAAAAAATTAAAAAACCTTACATGTGTCAATATGGCAGTTCCAGAAGGCTAAAAAGCTGTTTTTGTAAAATATGTAATTTAATTCATGCTTAAAATATTTTTTTATTTAAAAATTTTGGTAAAATTTTTCAATTGTCACAGACAATTCAGGGTTCTAAACGGACACATTTCTGGTTATTCGTCGCCAACTGCTGAAAATCATATTATTTTGTCTCGTTTTATAGTAAAAATATCTAAATAGACTTAAATCAAGATTAATTTACTTGGAGCAACACTGCAAAGATATTAAGTCTATTTCAACTTTTTCAAGACGGTAGATTTTGCCCCTTTGTTTAATTTGCTTATGCTTAAAACGAGTGATAATCTTCTTGTGAATTAAGACAAAATATTTATTCAAGCTACAGTCTATAAATGGTCTTAATAAAACAGTTGCTTCTCAAGTAAATGTATCGTTTCAATGATATTTAATTCAAGCCGTGTCTCAGACAAACTCACACAAAGTATCCTAGTAAACCTAATCAGTTGTCTTAACTAAATGCAAATAGTTATAGTACAGTATAGTAGTCTGTATTGGGTCTGTGCAGGTCTTAAAGTTACAGCAGCCTAATAATCCTGCTGTCTATGTTGATAAAACTACAAAAGATAAAGAGAACACCACACTTGTTTGAATCATTTTTTTAGTGCATTGAAAATTGAGATTCAATTCTTTTTCCGGCTATATGGACCATAAGTATTTCTAGTCCAAGTAGTTTGGAAGTTTCCTCTCATTTGCTCTTTCTTACAAGTTTTAACCTGACAGTCTAGAAATGTATTTAGAGACCTAGGTTTATTAGTGTCTAGCCTATGTGGGGTTAGTTGGCATGAGACAGCAAACACACACCCAGACTGTGCCTCACTACAGACTGAGGATTATTTCATTCACGACACACATGCTCAGTATATTTTCCTGTACTTTTGAAACCAGAACCACTGTTCACATCTGGGTGTGGGCTTCCAATTAGCACAGTGGACCAACTGAAGGTACAATAGCTTCTTTCAGAAGCAGTGGGACATTTGCCATGCTTGTCTAATGACACAATGTGCAAAAAGAGACTACAGATGCCAGGTTGAGCCACACAGCTTTCAATGTTTTGACCAGTAAGTTGTTGTTACTTTGAAGTTATAACTTCATTGAAATGAAGCAGTTTTGACCATGCAACTATAAAGATTTGGAAAAATCAAACAGTACCTTTGTTTTCATAATGAAGCACATAGAGACATGTTTCTGAATGTTGGAAAGAACACCATGTTTTGCCGTGGGAATGGCAGTAATTTCCGTCTTTCAGTAATATGACACGGGTGCATAATTTTTATTTGAGTGAGTAACATTCTATCTGGTTACATTTCCAGACTTAAGCTGTTAGTTATTCAATCCATTATGACAACCAGGTCTTTTTTTTGTTTTTGGTGTTTTGTTTTGTTTAGTTTGTGTTTGTTATTTTTTGTTTTGTCGGTTTAATTTTTGGTGTAGTTTTGTTTAGTTTTTCATCTAGTTTTGTTTTCTGGTAAGTTTTTGGTGTCTTGGTTTTTTTGTTTGTTTTTGGTGTTTTTTGATGGTGTTTTATTTTTTAGGTAAGCTTTAAAGGCAAAGATATGTTTATTGATGTTGTTGTGTTTTTATGGGGGTGTTTTTAGGTGAACATTTTTATTTTTTGTTTCTTTAAAAAAAATGCTTTCTCCTATCCTAGTTTTATGTAGCCTACATATTGCGCTAAGCCATTCATAGGTTGACTAACCAAAAGAATAGTACGGTGGTTTTGTGGAGCTTACAACATTCTCTATTTAGACAGTCCCAATATGTCAAGTTCTGCAACAACTTTTCAACAATAAGACTGTAGGAGGGTTTGGGGAAACATGCTGTCATTAAAATTGCACACTTCGGCTTTTAATACTTTTCCTTAATTTGATGACATTTATACCGTTTTCACTCTTTGGGTGGTCATATAAGGGCATGATATGGGGATGTAGTTTATCTATAGAATCATTAAGAGCATTTAATACCCGAGTCATCAGTCTTTTGAAAAACAGGTCCAGTCGTCTCAGTTGCAGGGGTGGTGATGAATCATTCTGTGAACATGTGAGGTTTGGCACCCTCACCCTTTCATCCTGGCTGATGGTCCTCCATGTTGGGAAGTGATCATCCCAAACAGTTTGTTCTGCTCTTCCTGCCAGGAAGCAATGCACTGCGCAATAACGCAGGAGCGATAAACCTCAGAATGCAGAGTTATCCAGTCAACCTGTCAAAACACTTGAGAAAGCCAATGGCAACAAAGAGAACCAACCTTAAAGTGACTGCAGTGATTAGTTTAGGCTGTCTGCTTACATTGTGTTTTTCTGATGAATTGCCTAATTCTCTTGTTGTTTTTCTTTGTTTTTGTTTTACAGATGATTGCAAAGGAAAGCGACAAAGAAAAATCTTGTATAAAACTCAAAACTACTTAAATCTTTATGCTGCAGATGGCCTCAGAACGCTTTGTATTGCCAAAAAGGTAACTGACTTTCATTAATAATTAGATCAATATATTGTAAGCGCTGTCATTTTTATTTTTAAATTTAGAACAATTAATTGTATACAAAACGCAAACAAAAAAAATCATTGCATTTGAGGTACATAAATTCCAGTTTTGTCACTTTACAGTCATTAATGTACTATTACATTACTAAGACATTACATTAATTTATCAACATGTCATTAAATTAAAATCTTTAATTGATTGAAAGCCCTAATTTTTATTTTCACATTTACATTTTTGGGTTGTCTTTTATGGATAAAAAAAGTGTTTGTCTTGGAAAAAGTGTTTTTGCACAGATGGTTTACAAGTGTGTGAGTTTTTTCTTCGTGACAGATCAACAACCCTCTCTCTCACTCTCTGTCCATCATTCTCTCATCTCTCTTTCTCTCTCCATATCTTATGGATGGTAATATATGTTCTCACTCTCTTCTCTGACTTGTTAACCCAGTGTCCTGAGCTCCTTGTGGGAGTCTGATGTGATAAGATGTGTTTTTTTTGTTGTTTTTTTTTTCCCAAAAAAAATGTCACTAAACCTTCACATGCTCACAAGGACCTACAGATTTCTGCTGTCATAGACTTTTAACCAACAAAACATGTTACTTTTTTCTCTCTATTTTAGTCACTAATTCCCAGCTAAGATCTGACACTGGTTTAATAAAAGTATGATTTTTTTTTTTTTTTTTTTTTTGGCATGCTTCACAGCCACTGTTGCTAAATAGTCACCTTAACAGAAGAGAAGCTTTGAACAGCTTAGGCACAAATATTTTTCACACGATTAGGTGTGAAATCATACATAAATGGAGCTGCTTAAAGTTTAACAAGCCTCTTATTGTGTTAGTTTTATTTTCTCCACCTGTTTATTTTTTTAAGCCAGCAACCAGAATGCCTTATTGCGTTCTTCTCTCTTTTCCTTTAATCTCTTCAAATTTTTTTAAAAATTTTTTTATGTACGGTAGTAGTACTACAGTTTGGCAATCACTGCGTTATCCAAACTCATTTATCACAAATAATATTTATTGAACATCATTGAGCTGATGTTACACCTCTATCAGTGATGTGATGTGATAGTTTTTGTTTGGTCCAGGTGCTCAGTAAGGAGGAGTACGCCAGTTGGCTACAGCGCCACCTGGAGGCCGAGACAGCCATACAGAAGAGGGAGGAGCTGCTATTTGAGTCTGCATTACGACTAGAGACCAACCTCCAACTTCTAGGTAGAAATAGTTCCTAAAGCACTCTTAATGTATCACAGGACTTATTTATGCCCGATGTTAATTTACATCTCAAGATTCAAAACACCAGTGGTTGGTGCCATACACCAGTGGTTATATGCATAAAACCTTTCTTTCGGTCTTTTTCAATAGGAGCAACAGGTGTTGAGGACAGACTTCAGGATGGGGTCCCCGAGACTATCGCCTCTCTGAGGAAAGCGGGCCTTCAGATCTGGGTGCTGACAGGAGATAAACAAGAGACTGCCATCAACATTGCCTATGCTTGCAAACTGCTGGACCCTGAGGAGGAGATAATCACTCTTAATGCTGACTCACAGGTACACCCAACATGCACTGCTGCAGTCTCTTCTTATGGGCTCTGCCCTTTCTCATCACTTCCTTCTCCCTCTGGTTGCTGACTGAGTGAGGATTCCGTCTGCATCTGATGACTATTTTAATATACGATTAATCTGGTGATTTATTTCTTTAGTTAAAGGAACACTCCACCGTTTTTTGAAATAGGGCTTATTCACATTCTTTCCTAAATTTAGATAGGTGTGCAAATGCATTTTTGTCTCAGTGCATGCATTGTTTTAGTTTGACAGGGTCGGCGCTAGCTTAGCTTAGCACAATGAATGGAATCCTTTGTTGCCAGCTAGCATGTCCTAAATAAAAGTGATTTTTTTTTTTTAAAACACGTAATTACTTCGTGTGGCCTGTGTATTCACAACGAGTACAAATAGCGATGCAGATTAACACTAGGCGATTTCCTAGGCAGATATTGACTTGGGACTATATTAGGGGGAAGCACAGGCGAAGCACTGCTGTTTAGGCGAAGCACTGCTACTGTGGGATTTCATGTGTTGCGTGATATCTCTGCGCCCAAGTAGCAGTGCTTCGCCTAAGCAGCAGTGCTTCGCCTGTGCTTCCCCCTAATATAGTCCCAAGTCAATATCTGCCTAGGAAATTGCCTAGTGTTAATCTGCATCGCTATTTGTACTCGTTGTGAATACGCAGGCCACAAGAAGTAATTACGTGGGTTTTTTTTTTTTTATCACTTTTACTCAGGACATGCTAGCTGGCAACAAAGGATTCCATTCATTGTGCTAAGCTAAGCTAGCGCCGACCCTGTCAAACTAAAACAATGCATGCACTGAGACAAAAATGCATTTGCACACCTATCTAAATGTAGGAAAGAATGTGAATAAGCCCTATTTCAAAAAATGGTGGAGTGTTCCTTTAATCATTAAATCAGATTCCACCTCTCCAAACAATATGTAAGTTGAGGGCCACAAGCACACGTGTTTTGAATTCAGAAATCACTCAATTTAATTTGTGAACTGATTCATTGTAATTTGAAATGTTTGAAAAAATTGATTTACTGAAATGTTTCAGAATTCCCAATTTTTTAAAAACAATAACATTTACCCCTTAGACTGCCTACTCCAGCTGACACATTTTAGAAATGCTGCCCAGTCCCGCCTACAACTACAGGGTTTGGAAAATGTTTAATATCAGTTCTCACAAGGGGTTGAAAGCCCTTTATAATTCTGTTTTATCTAAGGAGGAGTTTGTTTTGATCTTGTATTTAATTATTCATTCTCTCATTTGATTTATTATTCTTGTTTTGCTTTTTGCTACCAGGAATGACAGAAATGTCTGAAGGTATTGCCCATAACCTGTAGGCCTGATTGTGCTGGTTGAAAACCCAAACCATAGTTCAATTTCTACCACTATTGTACCGTTGTTGTTTTGTTCAAACCCCCCTCCCCCCTCTCACTCATCTATACCATATGGGTGTTTTTCTCCATTATGGGCAATTCAATCTCCCAGATAATTATTCTGTTTGACAGTGCCAAAAGTGGGACCTTTATATTGACAGCGGATGGACTTTTGACAAACAGATGCTCCTATTCTCTGACTTCATTAATTCACTATATTTGTTTAACAGTTCTGTCTAATAAATTATGTCTATACAATTAGCATTACCTGGGCTTTATTTAAGGAGTTTGTGTTAGTGTTTACTTTTTAGTCATGTTTGTAACAATTTCTTTATTTGCAAAAAATACTATATATTGTAAAAGTTAAAAAATAAATGTAATTGCAGCATGTAATATCACACCATTTCATTTAAAGATAGTAAGTATCTCATATTAGCTTTATATCGGTCATCGGCCACCCTGCTCTCTTCAGATATCAGTTTCCACCATCAAAAAATCCATATTGGTATCGATAAGCACTAATGAAAATATATTTTGGATATATTATTTTTTTGGATACTTGAAATATTAGCTATGAAATTAGTGTACACTAGATAAGAAGTTGACTATTTTATTCCAAAAATGTTTAAAATGCAGTTTCTTCCTCATACTATTTTAAGCAAAATACATTATTTGAAATCTAGCAAAAAATCTGATTAATTCAGGGGGAAAAAAGAGAGGATTCATATGTGGTTCCTACAGTATGTATTCACTGTTGGATGTTGTGTTAGTAGATACATTTAGCAAACTTATACCAAATTTTATCTGCATTCTCCTGTTTAAAATGTTCATTTATCTTCTTTAGACCTAAAGGGCAAATAGTGTCTATAGTTGAAAAAAACACCCATATACCAAACTATATCTGTATTCCCCAGCATGACATTGTCCACTATTAGACTGTAGATGTCAACAGCTGGACTGACTTGAATGAGCTTTCATGATGTTTCATTCTGTCTCCTTAGGGAACACGTGATGCATCCGCATGAGTTTTGTTTTAAAAAACAAAGAGTTGTCATATACTGTAGGAATGTCTTAATCACTGACTCGTTGCAAATGTATTAGTCATAACATTTTCATTTTTAGTGGAATATCCCTTTAAGCAAGGAGAAAGTTTTCATTTACTCACCCACATGTTGATCTAAACCTGTATGACTTTTTTTCAGTGGAACACAAAAGATTTTTTAAAGATTTATGGTATTACTATTCAACTAAAAAGAAGATATTTTAAGAAATGTCTGTGTCTGTGTGGACTCTTACCAGGAAACCTGTGCTGTATTGCTGGAGAACAGTTTGCACTACATCCAGGCCAAGTTCCTTTGCAACCCTCAACCAGATCCTCAAACAGCTGGAGACTATGCTGGCATCCACTTCTCTTCTCCAGTGTGTTCCCCAGCCTCTTCTGGCCACTCCAGCCCGTTCCTGGTGCACCGGCTAGGTTTGGTGATCGACGGCCGGACCTTGGCCTACGCACTGGACAAGAGTTTGGAGGACAAGTTCCTGGCGGTGGCTCGAAGTTGCCGGTCCGTTCTATGCTGTCGGTCAACGCCACTGCAGAAGAGCATGGTGGTCAAGTTGGTGCGCAACAAGCTCAAGGTCATGACATTGGCAATAGGTAAGTAAATGATTGTATTGGTTATTTTTTTAATGATTCTCTCCTATCTAGTGTTTGTTGCAACTGCTTAACCAACATATCATCATTCAACTGGGGTTTTAACAGTATTTAGTTTAGTTGAATTTGTTTAATGAAAGAAAAGTCCAATCTGCAGCTGATGGGCCTTTAGTTTGCCGTTGTGTGAAGTTTACGAACACTAAGACAATACACACAAATAAACTTCATTGTTTTTCACGGAACTAATGTTGGTGATTGAAAGGAATAGCTCACCCAGACTTGAAGATGCCATTATTTACTCACCCTCGTGTCGTTCCAAGCCGAGAAAATGTTTCCATGCTCTTTTCATGCAGTTACATAAAACAAACAAGAGACTGAAGCCTTGAAAGCTCCAGAAAGGACACACAAGCACCATTAAAGTAGTCTGAGAGGGAAAAGACAAGTTTTTCACAGGAGCAGTGTATTACAACTCCCTTTATGTAACATTTATGATGTTACAAAAGATTTATATTTCAAATAAATGCTCTTCTTTTTAACTTTTTATTCCTCAAATAATGCTGAAGAAAAAAAGAAGCAGTTTCCACAAAAATATCAAGCAGCACAACTGTTTTCAACATTAATCATAGAAGGAATTTAATAGAAGAAATATTACTTGAGCAGCAAATCAGCATATTAGAAAGATTTCTAAAGGATCATGTGACACTGAAGACTTGAGTAATAGCTGCTGATAGCAAAGCTGAATATTCACAGGAATAGATACAAATTTTAAATGTATTAAAATAGCAAGAGATCTTTTCCACAGTATCCACTAACCAGCCGCGACTGCAATACGCAATGATTCTTTTTTAGAAATGGAATTATTTCGACATTGAGGCTGGAACGACATACAAAGTATGACCATGATTATCCCAGGTAGGCTACCGTTTATGTCCTTTATTTAATGTTAAAAGAATCGAATGAATTTGAATATTATTTGAAAGTGACAATTCACCTCAGATCAAGGAAACAAGAATGTTCAAACTGTCAACTCAATGTGAAATTAACAAGGGTATTCAATGACAAAGATTGTATTAGTCACTCAGTATGTATTTGTTATAAATATTATATATTCAAAAGTTGATCGTAGACCATTGGTTGCAACAGCCCAGATTGGTTTGTTCATGCATCTGACTGATCTGGTTCTTTGATATCAGCTAACTGATTCAGTGAGAAGATTATACAATATTTACATTTTATTATGCACTGATAAAGTCGTATGGAAAACTTTTATGAAACTTTTGCATTCTTTTTGAAGCTTCAAAGCTTCAGCCTCCATTCACTCTAATTGCATGGAAGAGCACGACCAGTACAAAAACTGTTCAACTGAGATCAGCAGCAAAAAAAGAACAAACATCATACAGGTTTGAAAAGATTTGAGGCCGAGTAAATTTTTGGGAGAACCATCCCTGTGAGCAATACATGTTTTTTTTTCTTTGTAAGAAGCACAAAAAATGTACAAGAAACTACAAAAAAAAGAAAATCTATGCTACCCATAGATCTTCTTTTTTTGTAGTTTCTTGTACTTTTTGCTCGGCAAGTGGAATTTGGAGATTAATGGTACCCAATGTTGCCAAGTAAACATTTCAGTGGTGACTGGGCAGCACGTGTCTGTCCTTTCCCCAGCGCAGAATGCCACATTTACAAGCCTACGCAGCACTCTGGCTAATTATCCAGATGGCTTTAGGGAGAGAGAGAGATGCAAGGTGCATCGAGACTGAACCACCTGCCTGCTGGAAGAGCGGGTTACCTCAGGTCATACTCCTGCCGTAAAGATTTTGTAATTCATTTATGCCTCATGAAAAGAAAGGAGCAGATTTTAATGACATTAACTGTCATTTTGGAGGGAGCCCTCAAACGACCCTCAGCAGTGGTGCAAATAAACTCCTTTGCCTTTGAAATTGACTCCCTTACAGAATGAATCAGAGCCTTGTCTCTAATGAACAAACTTCTATGGTGTACAGACACGTTCGCAGCAGATGTTACCGGTTCTCACGCTAAGCTTGTTTGCTTTGTTTGGTGTACTTCAAATAAAGGTGGTCTTGTTGAATTTGGCTGCCATGCTTGTTTGTTTCAGTTTAGACAAAGGCGACTGACGGTCTCAGCGGGCTTTTACTTTTCTGTATACTTCAAAGCCTTCTAGATTTTTAGCTTGAAAGTCAGCTTTTGATGATAGCTTGGGGTCAAGTCTGCACTGCGCCTTATGCCTCAGGCAACAGAAGATGATTTTAAAAAACCACCTCGGGCAGATTCAAAGGTCCAAGACAAACATCTATGTTTGAAGACACACGCTCTATGTGTATACTAGCTGTCACATTGCTTCATATTCAGTAAATGCTTTTTTCAATTGTGTACATTTAAGTTGCCATATTTGAATTATTCTTTTTTATTTAAACAAGAAATGGAAAAATATAAACAGTGTTCACACTTGATTTTAATTATAATATAATACAAAAAATAACAAATAGCCTTTTTAGTTTATTTTTTTTTTTTTAAACCCATCATCAACAGTGTGCTTCATAATTTCTAACTTCACTAGCAGGTTTCTTTCCTGTGATCAGATATTCTGAAAAATTAAGTCTTTCAAGCTGTTCTGACTTTGTATACTCATTTTTTTTCTAACTGCTTGTTCATAATTTCAAACTCTAACAATCAAACACACAAACCTTTAACCCACTCTATCTGTCTAACCCAGCTTAAAGCTATATAACAATTACAATTGGAGGCTTTCAGACAGAGCGTTAAGCCAGCATTTGTCTTTGTCCCATTTTCTTGTTGATAGTTTAATAGTTTAACAATGTGCTTTGTTTAGTTTAAGAAGTTAATTTGTAACATTTAGATCTTTTACGGTTCAAACGTTGCTATATGAATTTGCAGCTCAGACTTCACCAAGCTTAAATGATTAATGGCATGCAAAATTTAGCATGACCGTCCCCTAAAACTTGGAAAACATTTTTCAGACTATAGGTGTGTGAAAGGTGACATTGATGTAAAGTCATGTCACCCCGTTAATGTCATTCTGGTTTATTCCTGAAAACACAGCTTGCTTCTGGGCTTTTTTGCGTTTAATTTATGTTGTTTATTTCTGCCAGCAGAGCACTTTGCTGCTGATGCAATGTTTGCATTAATGCAGGTTGACATTGTGCAAAGTGAACAGGAATGAATAAATCCTATACCTTCTCTTGACCTCTCTTTTTCTCATTCATCCTAGGTGACGGAGCTAATGATGTTAGTATGATCCAAGTGGCTGATGTAGGGGTCGGAATCTCCGGACAGGAGGGCATGCAGGTGAGGAGAAACTGAAAGAACAAGGGGAAGAAATGCTGTTTTTAAGAGGATGTGGATGGAAAAGATGACTGAATTCTGGCTCAATCTAGAGCATAGTGTGAGCAAACGTTATGCTCTGCCTCAAGTGTAGAGTACAAGAGGAATGAACATTGCAAAGCAGGACTGCAGAGTTAATGCACCAAAAAAATGGATATACATAATTCATGTTTTATGAAGATGTTTTGGCCAAGATATGGAGAGACAGTTGATAAATGGTACCTTACACCAGTGGTTCGCAACCGTGGTTTACACCCCAATTATGAGCTGTAGATCTCATAAATACAAATGATAAGATGCAGTTAACCGTATTATTGAGTATAGTTACATATTTTCATGTTACCTTCTGATGTATAAATTACACAGAGTTATAACTCAAATGTGCGGTTTCTTTTCTTTTTTGTACGTTGCTAAATAAGTGTAAGTTGCTAAACAAGCACCATAACAATTACCACAGTAATGGGATTTTATGTGTTTGACAAATCTGACAAACACTTTTGTGCTTGCATATTTATAACCATCGTGATCCAGGATAGTAAAATAAAATAAAATTGTGGTCGCTAACAGTTTTTAATGAAAGGGGTTGCATAAGCTCAACAAGGCTGCATTTATTTGATCTAAAATACAATAAAAACAGTAATATTGTGAAATATTTTATTGAAAGTTCAAAACAAAACAGAATTCAAAACAGCTGTTTTATATATTAATATACCGTATAATGTATTCCCACTTAAGAAACATTTCTTAAGACCAGTGTTGAAAAAAAATTGTGCTGCTAACTATTTTTGTGAAAATTGTGATGCATTTCCTTTAGGATCTTTTAATGAATTGAATTGACCTCAAAGTTTTGAACAGTATGTAGTTTTGTTATATAATATAAGTTATATATACATTATTTTGTGGCGCTTCGACACAAAAAAAAAATAATAATAAATAAATAATATATATATATATATATATATATATTACTGTGTGTGTGTGCTATAAAATGCTAGTTGATAAAGAGTTCAGCAAGAATGTGAAATATTGTTCATCCGTTTCCCTGCTTTATTTTAGGATATTTCCCTCGAGTTAATAGTACTGTATTAACTTGCCACTTGATTTAAAATCTGGGTCCTGAAGCAGAACCAGAGAACCACTGCCTTATACAACCTCTTTGTTAAATGGACTCTTCCACTGATATATTGACCCATTCCTTTTCTTAACGGCAGTTAACCTAAATGTGCTGTATTGCAGTGGCAGCAGTCTGACTTTTAGGTGACTTGCAGCATATGGCTGCTTCAGCGCTTCATTTATATCCACTTGTTCGTCGTCTCTGGGAACAGCAAATCTCATTCTGGCTTCTCAGAAAAGCTCTACGTTGCCCACAAAACACTTACCCACCCCCCTCAGCCCCGTTCTCAGTGGAAAGCGTACAGAATCTTCTGAGGTGAGAAGAGAGACAGGAAGTGCCATGAGCTCATCTGTCTCATTAATTAATTCAGAGAAAGATCTGGACGCAATGAGGCGCCACTCTCCGCTGTGTGCCAAAGGGCTCTTCTTATCTGAGATCTCGTTGAGGCCAGCATTCACTATAAACAACCCTAATGAGAATCTGTTTGTGACTCTGTCCCGTTGACATCATGTACCAAACACAGCAGGGTAATAACTAATCTCAACTGCTTTTTATACCTTTTTTATGTTTTATTGATGTTGAGAGAATGACAGTGAGGGTGGCGAACATGGCTGATGGTGCTGTCAGGCCAATTGTAACTGATTAAAATACCCAAATGCTATTAGAGGCGACAAGGCAGTATCTGTCACGCTGATGGATGACATGTTAACTGCCTGACGCGTGCAGCTGTCGGAAACGTATCATAAAGAATAGATGGGTGATGGACGTAGGATCGTTTTCACCAGATTCCACAGGCAGGAAGGATTTTCATAGTTCTTTTATGCAAAAATGTCCTTACTAGTGTTTTGTCACCAGGCTGATATTAATCGTATGTCTTCTGAATGTATGTGGATGCCATGGCACCATTTTTGTGTCTCACATGATGGATCTTTTGGGCCTCAAGGCAGATGTCATCAAACTTCGTTTTATATGAATGTTTGAACACTTGAACTCTTTGGGACAACATGTGACAGAAACATAGAAAAACAGTGTATATATATAAATAAATAAAAATCCCCACTTTGTAGTAAATGCTAAAAATATACTCTAATATTTTAAAAAGCTATTCTACCTTTCTGAGTATTTGACATTGTTAATAAAGGTTTGACGACATTTATATTGTGCCCACATTTATTGTCTTTGACTGTTCTGTTCATATTGTGTTCATAGGCGGTAATGGCCAGTGACTTTGCCCTGCCACGGTTTCGATACCTGCAGAAGCTGCTCTTGGTCCATGGCCATTGGTGTTACTCTCGTCTCGCCAACATGATCCTCTACTTCTTCTACAAAAACGCTGTGAGACCCTGAAGTTTCCTCATTTCATGATTATAATTTGCTTTAATATATAGGTTGATCTACTGCAAAGGAGCTTTGAAGAACTATATGGCAGGGATAATATAAGCTAATCATTATTGCAAAATTGGTGATCAGTCTTGTATCATCCTGAGGTTTATTTTGTGATAATGATCGGCTCGCTGTATATTATCCTGTTTATTACATGGCTAATTACCAAATGAATGCATAAATACGAATGAAATGCTGATTTTATGTTGGAAATAGGTGTATTATGAGAAGGAAAATGAGTGATGGAAGGTGATGTGTTGTGTTTATGGAGACAGTAAAATTATTAAAATATTAAATATCTTAAATTTTTCCCCTATACCATTCAGCCCTTTATCACACTTCATGAAGTTCAACTGAACATCTTGACAGTGACATTTTGTATATTTGGTTTAATGAATTGGCCTACATTTTTAAAACGTAAATGATTAAATTTGCACTAAAATGTTTTTATGCTTTGAAATTAGTATCTGTAAACATCCATAACCTGTACTTCAGCCATTATACTAAATAAATTGGCTTTATTCTAATTGGTCAATCCTCGAGTATTCCAGAGAGTCATGTAATAATGCATCCAGTTTAACAGGTTGGAGTTTCATGACTAGTTTATAGCTAGAAGCTCTTAAATGTTGTTGTCTGTTCTTCATATACTCTGATTAATGAAGATCTATTCTTAGGGAGGTCCTAGAAACGTCTCGGACGTAATGAAGATGCATGACTTGTAATGAGGCAACGGCTGCAGACCTTTTTTGTCTTTGTCTTACCCTTTTTCCCCTCTATTGTCTCTCTCACTCTAGATGTTTGTTGCCCTCATCTTCTGGTATCAGTTCTACTGTGGGTTCTCTGGGTCAGCCATGGTTGATCAGTGGTATCTGATCTTCTTCAACCTGATGTTCTCCGCCTTCCCTCAGCTCATCACGGGCATCCTGGACAAAGATGTGTCAGCAGAAACCCTGCAGGAGTTGCCGCAGCTCTACATGAATGGACAGAACTCAGAGGTACCGCCAGAACATAATTACACCGTCCGTGAATAGCATAAATCGAATTATAATTGCGATGGAAAAGACTATTGAAAGTGTAATGTAAATGGTAAATAAAACCCATGAACAGCGTTTTGCCACATGTATTCACACATGAGTTGCCCCCAGTTTGCAGCATCAGCAGATCCTCTATAAGCAGATGAAGTATATTACCCATGCAACGGTTGCCACAGATATTGCTTTGATTGTTTTTTGCTGAACCCGTTTCAAAATGGGTCTTTTATTCTGTGCTGAGTTTCATGAGGGGGAAAACAGCACTAGCAAGAGCAAACATTTTATAAAAACCACTAATCATCCTGAGAGTGCTGAAATTGTGCAACCTGGGATAATTAAACTGCTGTGGTTGCCTCTGCTTTGCTAACAATATGCCTCTGCAGAGGTCTTCCTTTTATTTTGATTTATTCACAAACCATTTCTTCACATTCTATGACTCCATTAGTGGAACATCTAATGACATTATAATAAAACTTGGCTCGTCTGGAATCGTGGAATCGTTTTTGCTGCCCCATGATTGTGTCAATTTCTTTTACAGGAATATAAACCCTACATGTTCTGGATGAACATGATTGATGCCTTTTACCAAAGTCTCATCTGTTTCTTCATCCCCTACTTTGTAAGTTTGATTTGATTTTTAGTGCATTTGCTGAAATTTCCATGCCAAATCCATGACATGGCTGCTCAAGTCTGCCTTGCTTGAGATGAAGGTCGTCTGATCTTAATGGAACATTCGGTAACACTAAAGGCATTATTTATAATGCATTATGAAAGTATTTTTAAAGCATGAATTATTCCTTGCAATGCACCTTGTAATGCATTGTATGGTCTCATAAATAATCAGTTATAATACATTGTAATTTATTATTACACCTCTAGAAATTATAATGCTTTAACACATGGCAAGCAACTAATTTCAGATATAATCTGCAAATATTATAATGCATTTTAATTTTGGTTACACTTATTTATGAAAAGATATAATGCATTATAACATGCATTATGAATACTGCTTTAATGCATTGTACATTAACCCTTTAGCTGTCACCCCCCTTTTTTCGCATAGACAAAAAAAATCACTATACAAACTTAAATGGTTGTAATTCAAGAATGCTTTGGAATATAGACATATGGTTGGTCTTGTTTTTAAGAAGACATATGCCAGATTATTGTAGAAGTGAAATAAATTATGAAAGTGAAACAGAAAAAAAGTTTGAGTTTATGAAAATATAGTTTTTACTAAATATATTTTACTCTATAATTGCTAGAAAATGAAACCGAAAAATCTAAAGAAGTTGTGTTCCAAATTTTAGGTTGATATCTCAAAAAATGAGCTTTCAGTAAGATTTTATTTGGGCGCAGTACCAACCTTTTTCACTAGTTGGACAGCCAGCTTCCTTACTGACCATATAAGGGCGTCTCCATTTTCATATATGTTTTGAGTGATCTGAACCATGTTATTTCCATAATTTCATACAATTTCTGAAGTATACATCCTATTCAGAAATAGTATGGGTGTTTTGGCAGTATTTGATTTGATTTCAACCTCTAATGAACATAAAAAGAGCACTATGTGCGCTGCCACCTCACAAATCGAGAATCCATCATATTTTTTTTTATATTCTAAACATTTTCAGACCTTTTTTTTCTCATAAAATTTAATTGGTGTTATCTTTTGAACTCTTGGCATGAAAACAAACTGAGGTTTCAACCAATCTTTCATGATTTTTCATGTTTATTTCTATTTCAAAAATAAAGGCCTAAACAGGCCTAATGAATATGAAATATTCTTGTTGCAAATTAATAAATTATGGCTCCTCTGTAATTTATTTTTAAAAACACCAAATATGAAAACTAGAGATTGTAAGCTTTCAAATGATGTATAGTTTGTCAATATTACTTTAGGTTTTTACTAAGATATTATTGTTCAAAATATATATGGGCAAGCGTCCCACCTGTGGGACGCTGACAGTTAAGGGGTTAAGCTTTAAGTGTTACCAAACATTCTAGTACAGTATTTCAAATTTAAGTGCACTGCAAAAATTACTTCTTAATGACTTCTTAACTACTCGTTTTCCAGAAAAAATATTGATTAAAAAAAATCCTTAACAAGAAACGCTTATTTTAAGCAACGCATAAGATTTAAACTCTTTTACTCGCCAGTGTTTTTTTTTTTTTTAAAAGTTGCCAGCCGTCACCACCACCTTTTTTGATCATTTTGACAATTTCATGGCCCCCAGAATATTTAGTTTTATTAATATCTTAACATGAAAAATATCAACAACAGAAACAACAGACTGTCTGCTTAATAAAAAAAAGTTTTTTATGAACACTTGAATTTGGGTAAGTTTCATTAAAGCAACATTTTGTGCAAAACGCTGAGAAAATCAAGTTTTTGACACAACAGCGGAAACAGAAAATTTGTGTTTGAAGGCAAAAGTTAACTTTTTTTTCATAGAACTATCATCTTTAATAATTACTATTGATCTTGTTTCAAGGATTTTCAGATATTTTAACTGCAACTTTATACAAAAATACAAATTAAGAATAGGACTTTTGCAGGGTGTGATGTTAAAATACTTAAAATCAAGTCTACAAGTAAGCAACAGTGTTGTCTGAATGTCATATTTTTGCAGGCTTATGTTAACTCTGATGTGGATTTGTTTACGTGGGGAACTCCCATCACCACCTTGGCACTCTTCACCATTTTGCTGCACTTGGGAATCGAAACCAAAACCTGGGTGAGTAAGTCTTGTTTTATTTAGGTGTCTGGTTAAGCCCGTTTATTCTGTTTCTAATACTAAACGTCATTTGCAAAAATGCTGATAAGAGAAATGAAGTCTGTTGTCAATCAGATCAATTTCAGTCCATTAGTCCATTTCAATGAATCGACTGAGCAGTTTGTTTACTCCATCAGTTAGAAATGGATGTCCCTGCATGGAAGTTTGCTTGCATGTAGATAAAGAAACGTTATTCGTTCATTAACTTACTCGGTGAAAAACTATTTTAAACTTGCTTTACCATATTTACTGGCCTTTTCGAATGTTTATTTTATTTTATGACATACAGTATTAATTATATTTGTTCAGGTCTTTGAAAGATATTAAACTCTAATGACAGCAGCAACCCTGAAACTTTGTTCTGCTACATCACTGTTGCTTAAACTTCCTCTAAAACAATCCATTAGGGTGCTGCAATATGTATGAATATATATACGTCTTGTGTACGATCCACCTGAGCTTTAGAAATGATAAAGTGCTTTAGCTTTGCTGAAATAAGAAACCCATCCCACACGTGTATATGAGGGGAAGAGAAAGCAAGCCTTTCCTTCCTTTCTCCAAGTATGAAATAAGGCCGAACACTGTAGCGAGTGAGACCAGGATGATGCTGACACGGCCAGAGACATTTTATGCAGGGAGCCTCCATGATTGGTTTGAACCGGGAGATGCGCCATCAGGGGCCATACATCAGCCTGACAGCCCATGCAGGAAGCCTGAGTCCAGGCCAATGTGCTCGTGTCTCTCGCTCACCACGGTGGCGTATACATGGCCCACACGCACAGGGTGGCCAAAGCTAATAGTTGATTTTACCGATGCATGTCCTCTGGTGTATTGCGAACTACATTTATGTATGTGCGCAGCCCGTACCTGCTTCTCCTCTCTTTTCCCCCTCTATTCATGAGTCGCTGTTTTAGATTTATGAGGGCGAATTGGATTAGAGCTTTTTCCATTACACCGGCACTGTAAATTTTCAGCTGACAAGTTTCGGTGCGTGAAAAATGTCCTCTGCAGCCTCACTGTCTTTCCGGACATGATGATGGCTTCTGGTGTGAAAGAGGCCGTTCTTCACAGTAAATGGCTCAAGTAGAGAGTAAACGTTTCCGATAGTTGGGCTGGCAGGTTCATCGTTCCACATGCTGCCTGGGAAAATGAACACATGTACTAGAGAGAGCGAGTGAAACTCCTTTTAGGTCTTTTAAGGTGAGGTCAGTGTGGAGGCCAAGTAACACATCAGGAGGTCGTTGCTCGTAGATTTTTTTGCACAACCCTTTTCAGTTCCATAATTTGATGTATTTTAGGATTGAAACAACAAGCTTTACTCTTGTTACTACAAGTGCAAACTACATGCTCACCAATGGTTGAATTTTGACATTAGGTTTTCCATTTTCTGCTGTACAGAGACTGAATCCCATCATAGAAATTTCCAGAAACTCATTTGATCCAGTGTTCTTGCATTTTTTAATTCTCACTAATAACAATGTGAATAATGTATGAAGCGTTTTCAAATTTGTTCTCATTTTGAGTCATGGTACAATATCTAATTCGGGCAATTTAGCAACTCTTGGTTAACTGCCTTGATTGTCTTTAATTATTTAACAGACATGGATGAACTGGGTATCGATTGGCTTCAGTATAGCTCTCTTCTTTACTGTGGCGCTGTGCTACAACGCCTCCTGCCCAACCTGTTTCTCTCCCTCCAACACGTACTGGACCATGCAGAAGCTGCTGGTGGATCCTACATTCTACCTGATGTGTGTTGTCACACCTGTTACCGCTCTTCTTCCCAGGTATTTCTAAACGTGATTATGCCCTGTTGTAACTATTTGGCCTAATTCAAAGCATTTTACCTAACCATTTATTTAAGTTTAATTCCATGTTCTTGTTTAGATAAGGGGAGTTTATCCCAGTGACAGATACAATATTACACATTTCTATTACATATAATAGTTTAAAAAGCATTTGGTAACACTTTTTAGTTTAGGATACAATTCTCACAATTAACTGTTGCTTATTAGCATGCATATTAATAGGATATTGACTGTTTATTATTACTTAAAATGCATATATTAATGCCTTATTCTGCATGACCATATTCTACATCCTTAATCCTACCCAATGTCTAAACTTAATTAGGAGTTTGAGGGAAAAGTCGTGGTTAATAGCTAGTTAATGGAGAGAATTGGACCCTAATCTAAAGTTTGACCAAAAATGTCAATATGAGAGGCAACTCATACTGTTGATATGAAATGCATACAAATACTCATTAGATCACGTTGTTAAAATCAGGGGACAGAATATACAGTTTGTACAGTATAAAAAATCATTATTTCTATGGAAAGTCCCCATAAGACATGGAAACATTGTTTGTGTCTCTGTAAACCCTACATTATAGTGGGGAAAAAATGTTTTTGTGTGGATATTTTTTTGGTCCCCATGAGATAAACAGCTTATAAGTCATACTAAGTGCTTTTTTTCTTAAAAAGTGCTTTGTTACTGTATACTGTTAAATTTCTAATCTCAGTTTTGCGGTTTCCACTTTGCTAACTCTTTACTGTGTTCATTTCTCAGATACTGTTATAGAGCTTGTCAGGGAACTTTATTCCCAAACCCTGTCCACGTGGGAAGACAACTGGACAAACTGCCAGTGGACATGCGCAGGCTCTTCCTGAGTCAGAGCCAGATGAAGCTGGGTTCGCTCGGGTCACTGTTTGCCCCCCGCGCCCCATTTTTCCCTCTCTGCAGGCCTTTCCAGAAAGATTTTGGGCCCAGGGTAAAGCAAGCTCGCATGAGTGGCACCAAACAGAAGGAGAAGGCTATAGCCAGCCCCATCCCATCAAAGAGCATGGAGATGCCGGACACACCATTAAGCTCAAAGAACTCTGACAACCATATGACACTCAACTTCAGAATGCAGGAAAAAGTTCAGTCCTGCAGACAGGGCTCAGACGGCCCCCTATCTGAGATCTTGCACTGCGTGAATAAACCTTCGAGTCCCAATGCAGGCACTTTACCGTTCTCCAAAGACACTCCCGGCTCCAGGACTATTTTGGATGGCACGGGCTTGGAGGCCCCGCTGAGCCCGATAGACCTCTGTCAGGCCGGGTTGCTCACCTCCACTCCGTTGCTTTCTCAAACCGAGACTATGCAGCTCATGTCGCCACCCAGAAGTTTTTTTTTGGGACAAAAGCTAGACGATGAGGAGCATTCAAACCAAAAATCCCTACTGAAACAGGCCGGGGATGTGGATCACACCCAGTCATCTAGCTGCCTACAAGAACATTCACTCAAAACAACATTTCTATGAGGCTTTCTACCCGTTACGCTGATTCAAATTTGCACGTTAGCTTTAAGAAATGTTATTATATATTCATGATTATTTTATGAAGATATAGGTTGGTACTACATAAATATATATATTATATTTTAGATGTATAAAGTTTAGACTAAAGTTTGTTTGTTTGTTTTTTTGTGAGCGAATTAGAGAGAGAGAGTGGCCAGCATATGCAAACTGGATGGTCTTATTTTTTAAAAATTATTTTTCTTGTAAACCATCTCAAAAGCGGAGAGTTTGTTTCTCGAGGCAGAAGCAGTCCAGACACATTCCTTTGTCTGTTTATTTGAACCTGGATGTTCTGGCGCACTTTAAAGAACCTTCCTCTTCTACCATCAGACACTGCTGATAGCACTACGCTCGTATTTCCCCATCCCAGTCCTAGAAATTCCCGGTACCTTTCACCGTCAGTAGCCACAGACATTCCGCTAACACTTTGCCAAAAGTGCACATGAGAAGTCATTTACTAATACCTGAACTAATGCTTACTTTTAAATAAAGGAAATATCTAATTAAACTATGAATGTGCTTAGCTGGGACTGGACTGGAGTCATTTGCAATAATAACAGCCTTAACAACCGTGTTGTAGTATGTTAGTTAATCTTTTAACACTTTCCGAAATCTTGATTTTTCAACTTTTTTTTACTCTGACTTTTAATAAATGAATCATGCATGATTTTAATTCATCATAATGCCTTCATAACATTTGCTTCACATTCGTATCTGCTACACTTTTACATTTTCATGAATAATCCCATTTAAAATGTAATTAAAACACATTTATTAAAGTCAGATTAGGTTTTTTGCCATTTAAATACAGCCAATCCAATGCATTAACTATCAAACCTGTTCAAACATGTGGTTAAGGTGGCCATTATTCACATGACTCCTTCTGACTCCGGTCATAGCTCATGCTAGCGCTTAATTAGTTCTTGATTGGTTCATTCGCCAATTAGTTCATGTTGAATAAACTATTTGTTCAAGTATTATTACATGATTTATGTACCCTATTTGCAAAGTGTTAGTGAAATTCCTTAAACTTGCTCAGCATTAACAAGTCACACAGGAGATTTGACGACAAACAACAATTTTAGCGAATGCAGATTCACACTACACTTGTTGAGATTTTGTTTTTGCATGACAACTTTTACTCTATTGCATTCCATTATTGAAGCTCTCAGACATCTACGCAACGTTAAAATGTTAGCTCGCACACAAGCATCATCACAGACTTAAAGGAGTCAAACATTGTCTTCTAGTCTAGCACAGTTGCTTGTGGAAGGTTTCAGCTCAAGTATTTGTTTTTATGTCTTTTTGTTAATTTTCTGCTGCTGCTTTTTGTTTGTACACATTCCTGCAGAATAGGATATCACTTTCGCCTTTTTATATAGTTATATTCATTTAGTCATAGTGCAGAGTGCTTTAGGAAATAGAGGCCGATGCATAAAGCTACTTAGTGTTTATTGACAGCAAAGGATCTTGGCAGACGGCCTTAGAAGATATGATTCAGTGCATGTGCGACGTGCTGATAATGCCACTTTACTGTTTGCTTTAGTCATTTACGGCCTTATCATATATGCATCTTCTGCTATGATTGTATTTTTCTGCCGTTTACTCTTTACAAGATCCTTGACCAAAGATGGAAAAGCACATGACTGCTGGAGTTTTTGTACTGTAACCGGAAGCTCTTGCTGATCGATTTATCATTTAGCGATTTAATCAGCTCAGGGTTGCTGCTCCTCTATACAATTTCAGCCAAAATGACAAATTCTGTCATCAATTATTCATCCTCATTTTGTTCCAAACTTGATTGACTGTCTATTTTGTTTTAAATTTCAACCTTTTGTCCATCCAATAAAAGTCAATGGTATCCAAAACAACATTGGACCACACACTGCATGGATTTCACAGAAGAAATGTGTTTGGAACCGCATGAGGTGAGTGAATGATGACAGGATTGTCTTTTATGGTGGAACTATTCCTATACGTGTCTTTTCCAGATAATGTATCCAAACTGGTCGAATTGTTTCATTACAGGAAGCTCTATGTATTGTATGCATTCGTGACACGCTCGCCCTCAGGAACCGCAAGCACATGTTCATGAAAACATTCCGTTTTGATCAGCCTGTTCTGTGGCTGTGACTCGTTATTTTAATTAAAGCTGTAATATGTGTAAGGGACGGATCAGGCGAGCACATGAGTGGTTATCCTTTTGTTCCGCAATAGAATATTCCACGATTCTGCAAATGTCAGGGGTGTGGCGTATCATAGAGTCCCCTAGAGAGATGCTAAAATAGTTTTTATGAGATGATTTGTCATGCTGTGCTCGCATAACCTCAAGGCCTCACCAATCTGTTCGTTCGAGATCTCATTTGGGCAGTCGCTATCAAAAGCGCTGATTTATGAACAGCCTACCAGGAGGATTATGAGATCTATTGTGTTCATTACACAATGAATGGTGCGAACAGAATGTGCTCGGACCAAAAAACAAGGGTGTTATATTTTGCAAGCTCCTCCAATTGTACTTTCTTCTGAATCTTAAACGCATAAACCTAGGGTTGTATAAAGTGGGCGACGCAGTATTAAGCTGGCTGTGATCGGGAGAAAATGACTGACTGTGTTTGCATACGATGGTAAAACCCTAAAAAGCTAATATGAAGCACTCAAGTACTTTGTCCCCTCAGTTTTTTTTCTGCACTGCTCAGTTTCAGCATTTGCGGCTTTGAGCAATATTTTTTTGTCTCGTCAAAATTGTAATGTTTATAGCATCCTGGACTTTATTTTCGTAGTCTGATAATAGCAACTTTGTTGTTGGAGGCTTTAGTATATGCGTGAAAAACGGTTTTATACGATGTGGAATATAGTGTTATGTGCCTTAACACTGGAGAACACGTATGTAGACGGCAATACATAGTGAATTTTATATATGTGCAGTATATGTAAAGTTATTTGGAGTTCTATTAATGAATGCAGTTTAATAAAAGAAAAACACTTGGTTTTTAAGGAATTTCAGAGATTATGCTGGGGGGGGGGGGTATTTTTTTGTCCCTACTCTGTTTCGGTGGGGTTTTTTTTCAATTTTTTTTTTATTGGAATGTGCCAGTACTTGGGTCCCAGGTTTCAGGTCTGTCAAGTTCTTGGCCAAGCATCACATGCTGTAATGAATCCATTCACAGTTGCATTCTAGAGGCTTCCCTAACTTCAGGGCAAAACACCAGCAGGAATGCCGTCCTTCAGAGTTTGTCATAGCACACATGTAACCATCGGGTGGACTTTTTAATACTCGGCAAGACGTTTGTCACTGTCGTCGCTGCCATGCGGTTTCTGTCTCATTGTACTGTATTGGTGTTTAAAGTCACACAAAGGTTCAGCATGTTCTCACTTTAGACTCATTACATTGACAGCCCTTTATAAAAACACCTGTTTCAAGTGTTTCTGTGACATGTTGGGGGGTTTTGTTAAATTGTTCACTCGTTCCGTGTTTGTTTCTGTGACAAGAACAACTCTTTGTCATAAAACTTAATAAATGGTAAGCCAATGTTTCTTGTGCTCTCATTCGGTTTTATTCTCTTCCTTGAACACTCCAAAAGTGTCATAAAAGAAGTCTGTTTGACTTGCTGTGCTATATTCAAAGTCTTATTAAGCCTTTGAGGAACAGTCTAAACTTTTTCCCAGTAAAGTATTGGTCGTGTGTATGTGCATTCTTTCGTTCAAATGGTGTGTCAAGGCAGATTTATGATTCTCACGAGGCTCATTGACATCAATTGACATGATAATATTCTATTCAACACCAAGTTTGATCTTTTTTTGGTGCTCGATTCTGCAAAATAAGTCATGAGTTTGTAACGATATGAGGGTAAATGATGATTTATTTTTGGTTGAGCGATTCCTCTAAGCCATGACTATCCCTGTAATACACCTCAGAGACTCTTCCCTTTTCTCAACTCTACAGGATGGCACAAGTATTCCAGCACATTGTAATTGCTCCCTCTCGATAGGATCTTTTGAATGGCTATTGCACATGACAGCTGAGTGGATGCACTCACCTCAGGGCACAGCTGGAGACTTTTCCCTCTGGAATAAATACACAACTAACGGTGGCTGGAAACATCTGTCAGCTCAATAAGTGCTTGGTCACCTAAAAGCATGATGGTGTTTTGTATTTTTTTTTTCTTTTACTGGTGTTACATAATAGCTGGGTTGATAATTGATGTTCATCCAGCTTATCAAGGCTTTTGTTTGGGTTTGTGTGGGGTTTTTTTTCCCTGCACAATTAATTCATATCAACCTGTTGTCTAAGTCAGAAATTCTTCAAGAAATTAAAAAGTCAATTTTGGTTGAAACTTTCACATGTTCTAAAATTAATACAAATTTAATAAAGTTAATCAAAGGTGTTTGTATGTATAGCTAAGTGCTTTTAATACATTTCATGTTGTCTAAAACCCAGATAGTCAATTAATTGACAAATATTAAATTAATTTAGCCTTGTGTATGCATTTCTTTAAATAGAATGAACATTGTGTTTTGGATTTGCTCACTGAAAATTGCTTAACTTATTTTGACGAGTTAAACTTAAAAACACATTTGTCAAAAATTTTACAATTGAATAGATGTAACAAAAAATGTAGTACGAAATAAATAACGCATCTGGACCAATCAGACACACAAATTATTAATTATATTTAATGAATAATCCAGCAAACTCACTCTTCCAATTAAGGTCTATGAAACTTCCCCCAAAAGGAATTTGCAGAGAGTTGTGACATCACTTAATTCTTCCTGAGAAGGAGAAATAAACCCTTTTAATCCTATATATTCTATATAACCACTTGAGAAATGTATAAACGTGTATCTAATTTTCCCATCTCATGATTTCCTTTTATGTGGTTTGGCCTATGTATCCATTCTCTCTTTTAAACTCTTGGATTAATGTTACAGACTTGCATATTATGGTTAATCAAAATCATATGTGTAGCATGTTTAGTCTATAATCTCCAATCTTCGTCCCCCATTTGTTAATGTACATCACATTTTGCTAACTTTGTGATGCATTAGTATTATAAGAATCTTGAAGATTCTTTTGTTAAACACCCAATCAAATTACATGTTCAAAGGCCTGCTTGAAAAAAAGGTCGTAAAGAAATTCCCTACAAGGGAACAACTTCTTACTGGTTCAAAACCCTCCAGAGGGTGTGACATCTTCACGCTTTAAAAATCACTGATCACAAGATTGCGCCTCTTAGTCTCTTAGTTCCTTTCTGAAATCCTGATGTAGGCCCTCTATTATTCTTAGGCCCTCTATTATTCTCAATATATATGATGCCACTTGAAAACATGGAATTAGTTTCCATTGTTATGCTGATGACACTCAAATATATATTTCATCACGGCCGGATGAATACGCAAAATTATCCAAATTGACAGATTGTGTTAAAGATATAAAAGATTGGATTACCCATAATTTTCTTTTATTAAATCCAGACAAGACAGAGGCACTACTTATTGGTTCGAAAAACCGTCCGCAAAACCTCTCGCAACACAACTTTAACATAGTAGGATGCCTTGTTACTTTATCCTCTACAGTAAAAGACCTGGGTGTTATATTAGACTGCAACCTGTCTTTTGAAAATCATATTTCATATGCTACAAAAACAGCCTTTTTCCACTTAGAAACATTGCTAAGCTACGTAATATGCTATCAGTATCTGATGCAGAAAAGTTAGTTCATGCATTCATGACCTCGAGACTAGATTACTGTAATGCTTTATTAGCTGGTTGTCCTGCATCCTCAATAAACAAGCTACAGTTAGTCCAAAATGCAGCCGCTAAAGTTCTTACTAGATCAAGAAAATATGATCATATAACACCGATTTTATCTTCACTACATTGGTTACCTAAAGTTCCGTATTAATTACAAGGTATTGCTACTGACTTATAAAGCCCTAAATGGCTTAGCTCCAGTCTATTTAACGGATCTTCTATCGCCCTATAATCCATTGCGCTCTTTAAGATCACTGAATTCAAGGCTTTTGGTCATTCCTAGGATATCCAGATCCACCAAAGGAGGCAGAGCATTTTCACATTTAGCTCCAAAGCTCTGGAATAGCCTTTATTGTTCGTTGCTCAGACTCGCTCTCCCAGTTTAAAACTAGACTAAAGACGCAACTCTTCAGCCAGGCGTTCATATACATTTTTTTTCCTCTTACAGTTACTGTAAATCCGGCCTCTAGTTCATAAACGCCAGAGGAGAACTGGCCCCCAACTAAGCATGGGTTCTCCCAAGGTTTTTTTTTTTCTCCATTAGGTTCCCTGATGGAGTCTTAGGACACCAGTAGGTCACTTGATGGAGTTTTTCGGTTCCTTGCCACTGTTGCCTTTGGCTTGCTCAGTTGGGGATATTCAAATTAATTAACCAATCATTAATACCATTGAGCAGCCCCACCCAAACGTGGATGTTTTTTAAGAAACAAACATTGTTATGTTATTTTGATTGATACTGTGAAGCTGCTTTGAAACAATCTATATAGTGAAAAGCGCTATATAAATTGACTTGACTTGATGTAAAGATGATGCTGAACTAGAAGTTTTCTAAGGACCCAGGTTGTGGCCTTGTCTTTACATACACCAAAGATCCTCTGACTCACACTGGTTCTCTCTCATCAATCAGCAAAGATCAACTGGAGCAACAACAAATTGCATCAGGACAGTTTCATTCAAATGGGCTAGACATGCAAGTATCAAACTTAGTCTCATTATTTGATACATTAAGTATACTTACCCCTTTTTAAGAAGGGCGTTTTAGAACTAAACTATTGTTTTGCTCAAGGCTGTTGATCTGCTGAATTTCAAACAATGTTATAACTTATTAACACTGTGTTCATGGGACACAAACAGGTTGATTGATTGTAATATTCATTTTTCAACGTTAAGTTAATTCTATTAACTGATCCAATCATAAGTTATGATTGATTATTAATATTTCTTTACAGCTAATTTGCTACACAGAGAATCAATCACCTTCCTCCTATTACCTTAACAAAGTTTTTTTTTACAAAAGGCCTGAGCATTAGTCCCTGCTGTCCAAAAACAACTTAATCTTAATCTCTGATTTTTTTTTTTTTCTCTCTCATGACTCAAGATGTATTTACTGGAGAGGAAAAACTCTACTATAGCCTACAATTTTATCCCAAGCAGGAGTTGACAAGGCCTTTAGAGGTGAAGATGGAAGATGGATGATACCTGGCCAGGATTTGCTCTTGCTGGTCGTTGGGTGGTGCGTTTAGCATCTGTGGTCCCTCTTCAGGAGGCAGGAAAGAGGTTATTAATGAATTTCCTTTAAAGCACAAGGGAGAGAGGGAGGTTGTGCTGATGCTCCCGTACAGAGCTTCCCTCCGGCTCCCGCCACTGGCAAATTACTGGACGCCTTCTTTGCACTTTCCAAAATCAACTTCCGTCATCCAGACAAGGAGATAATGATCTTTCTTTACTTGCTAACGTTGTCTCTTTTCGGAGGTTAGCACAGCACACTGGAGATCTTACCTCTATCTTTTACTTTTCTCTTTTTACTTCGTTCTCTCTTGTGAACTCAGGTCTTCTGTGACTTTCTATTTGCGGTGATGAAGTTTGTTTTGCCGTTGCACCACTATTATATGTCCCTTGGAGACCAGCTGTGAAATCTGGAATGGAGAGGTTCACGTAGTTTGTCATACGTGTTATCTGTTCTGTTCATCATGTTATCTGTTCTTTCTAATATGTATTTATGTATTGATGTTGTTTTGTCATATGTGTTACTACCATGGGAAGTGCAATTTAAATTTCGTTGTTATAGGCAATGACAATAAAGGCAATAATAATAAACAGCCACTAAACTCTTAAGTAAGGGATAATGTATAGTCAGCTGAGGGTTATTGCAAAAATAAACCCCAATAGGCTAATTAGGACCCCAATGTGAAGCACATGTGTCTTTTATCGTCCCGAAGGGGGCTATTTTGCAGTGATGACTGGCTGACTGTGCATTAACGCTTTTATTCCATTACTTGCCAAACAGAAATAAATAAATGGACAAGAAATATTGACATGATTTGAAATTATAAGAAGAGTGTGTTTTTGAGATGCATAACATACAGTAAAAACAGTAATATTGTGAATATATATAGCCTATTATATATTTTAAAGTTGAATTACTCCATTACTTCAGTGTCACATGATCCTTCAGAAATCCTCCTAATATCCTCTTAATATATTTTTGTGTAAACAGTGATACATTTAATAGGATTTGTAGGATTATTTAATAATAGAAAGTTAAAAAACAGCATTAATTTGAAATAGATTTTTTTTGTAACAATGTAAAAGTCTTTTCTGTTCAATCAATTTAATGTGTCCTTGCAACATAAAAACATTCATTTCTATTAAAACAATAAACAGTTATGCAGTCATTATATAAAAATAATAACATCAATCACATTGTGATCAATCACAATGAAGTATCCCACGTAAAAGTATAAAGTCACATAATATAGATTATTAATGGTATCGTTAATTTCTATATTTTGTTTTATGGATACACATTTATTTTGTATCATGTCAAATGTTTGTCTTTCGCTTGAAAACTTTCACCTTCAGCTGATAGATATCAGTTCTTCTGTTCTGGAGGTAACTAAGGGTTTGCTGTGAGATTTGAAATGTGAGATTTAAATGCAACACGATTCATTATTCATCTCTTTTACGGGTGTGAATCTGCCATTTCTTATGCAGCTTGTAAAACAAGCTACTGCGGCATTTGTCTTCTTCACAGTTTCCCTTCAGGCTGCCTGTAGGGATCGTTCACTTGGGAGCTCATCCTGAGTTCACGGTCAGAGTTTCACTTTAATAACCTGATTAAACGTCTCTAGAAAAGTTACTAACCGTTTCATGAAATTTCAGGTGATTGATGTCATTTTTCACAACTTTTTAAATGTATTTTTACTTGCTAAGGCAAATATCTATCATTTTTGCATGGAACAACAGGCTAAAACCTTGCAAAATTCATAATTCGGGCACTGGTAAAATTGCTATACTTCACAATGAAATATTGGCCATTTATATTTTCATATTTGCTTGCAAACCTCTATGAATTTATTTATTTTGCTGAACACAAAATTTGAAGAATATGGATAACCAAACAGCTGACAGTAGCCATTGACTTCCATAGTAAAAAATTATTTTCCAATACTATGGAAGTCAATGGGGTCCATCAACTGTTTGGTTATCCATATTCTTAAAAGATCTTTTGTGTTCAGCAGAAGGAAAAAAAATCGTTAGGAACAACTTGAGGGTGAGTAAATGATGACAAAATTTTTCCCTTTTTGGGTGAACTATCTCTTAACAATTATCAACACCCTAGCATGCTCGCATTGAGGTTGAATGTTTCTCTACAAATGGAAAGCTCCAAAATCTCTGTCATGCAATGTTACAGTGTAGACCAGACCTTATTCCATTTATTTAAAGTTGAAATGAAATGAAAGTTGTGATAGTCTTTTCTTCCCTAATGTGACGTACTATCCGAGTGAAACGGCTTCCCTGACAAGAAAAAAATGTAGGACAGTACTTGATTTTGTACAGATTCTTAGATGGTGGTATAGTTTGCTATTGCTGTGATCTCTTGTGAATGACTGTTTGTCCCTCCCTCATGCCGAAAAACACTTCATGAGAGAAGAGATGCTGGAAGAGGGAGGTTTGACGATTACGAGAGCACATGAATTTAAAAAATGATGTGCATGGATGAAATTTTTTTAATAAATACTGCAATTTTTCATTAAAAAAATAGGAACTGTCTATTTAGATTCATGGTGACTTTAATGGCCATGTGAGAGTCCAATGAAATCCCCAAAGAATTGTCTTTGAACGTGACAGTGAGCATGTTGCTTAAAATGTGACTGCAATTAAACAAATGAGACAGGACACCAGCTGAGTGACAACCTGCCTCAGGTATGTGGAAGGGAAGGTCTTATTAAGAACACCGCTGACGCTCTCCTAATTGCCTTTTTGTCCCTCACCACCCACTCACACCCTCTTGCACTGTAACTGTGGCACCTAAAATTCACTTAATGATCAGAAGAACTGTTAATGTTTCCTGAGCCTTCATTAACCCCCCCCCCCCCCCCCCCCCCCCCCCTCCCTCCCTCCCTCCCAAGATGGGCAGGCACATGAATATTCATTATACCATGCAGGGACTTTTGCCTCCTTTGTGTTTAATGTGCATCCTGCATCTGGGAGGTCAACGCATCAGGTTTGTGATCGTGTTGGACATTCTCATTAAATAATGCATGGAAAAGGTATTTTGAAAGGTTTGTGCTAGCTTTTACTGTTGTGGAGTGCCCTTGCAAACTAAAAATCAAGGCTTGCTAAAGACCTCCATAAATCAGCCAAGGTACATCAGCGCAGTACAGTCTTTCATCAATGCCTGTGAAATGAGCTTCTTGTATGAGTAACAGACCTAAGCGTACAACATGATCTGTGCAGAAAGATTATGGCAAGCCTTTGACCAAACGACATGGACATGGTCCACATTGCAACTTATTCTGGTCAAAACACCCACCTCGACAGGAAGAGACTATTTGACCGACATGTAAAGCAGCTAATTACATTTTTTACGTATGTATGTTTTGGTCTTTTAAGGGTTATCTTTAAAAGACTATACAACCAGATGAGACAAAGCTATAGTTGTCCTTTCATATTGTCATTGGAATTGTGCTTACTTCCCTGATTTTTTAAAAAAAATTCTTCTCCAAACTAGTTCAGTGCTGATTGCCTATGCAATGCTACAACAAACCCGTAACCCTACACCTTAAGCAATGAAATTGCCTGCCAGGTGGATTTTTGCTCTAAATTGGGTTAGGGGATAAAATATCGCGCCTATTATTTATGAATCCTCTCATGAGGCCTCATGGGATAGTAAAATGTCCTTTGTATATGTGGCCAATGGCTGTCTTGGGAACACACTCAAGCAGCTATTTATATCATGAAAGTACACAGCCCCTATATAATCACATTTATTTGACACATTTTAAATCAATAAAACCCTACATGATGGTTGCAGGGGCTTCAAAAAACTGGATGAGAAAATAATCCACAGTAGTAATAAAACTGATCATATATATTATGTATAATAATAATAATGATATACACTTCACCCAAGCAAAGGAGAAAAATGCATACATATAATTCTGCACTATACACTTCACATTCATTGCAAACCACATTCATTACATGCTAGTTGAATCAAAGGACAGACCATAAACTAACAGCATATAAAATCTACCATCATAGTTTGCAATCCTTTTTTGCCCTTGCGAGTCCCATGAGTTGTTTTACAGGCTAAGCTTGCATTAGTACCTAACTATATGAATCAAGGCTACACAATATCTAAGTACACAACTGTCACAACTTAATATACTCTTTATGTAAGTGTATGCAACAAACACGTACAGCTGGAATTGGAATTGGAAATTAGAAATTATTTTATTTAGAACAGGGACAATGCTCAATAAACATTAAACTTGATAAACAAGAGAATATGTCTTGGGCCAGGTTGTAGCAACATTTGCTAATTTCCACCTGTAGTCCCTGGGCAGGTATAACAAAGTTAAAATTCAAATTAAAATTGCACATGATTATGAAAAGGGTAATGTCCATCATAAATACAGGTATACAGGTTAGCAATACAGAAACAGGGAGACCATCAGCCTATTTACTCTCGGTTTCACCCCTCCCCAACAAACACAAACAAATAGCAGCATCTTAAACATATTATCACAATCCAACTCTAGACACTCATTCATACACAACACACACACACACACTCACACACACACACACACACACACACACACACACACACACACACACACGCACGCAATCTTAACAATGTGTGCAAACTTGCTTACTTAGCAACCAACTCTTTGACAAGCCCGAAAAGGTGTAAAAATCTGTGCATAAAATATGTTCCGTGGGAAGGGTATTCCACTGTTTCATAGCTATACTTGAGAAAGTGGAGCTCCCAAATTTAGTTTTACGGTGAGGGAGGTTACACTCCCCCCTTGTGACACTTCTCGTCATTCGCTCTGTCTTTTCAGAGCAAAGTGTAACAAACTTTTTCAGAGGGGGAGCAGTAGCACTGTATATGATTTTATGTATCAAAGACACATTCGAGTGTTTTATTAAATTTTCAAGACTAAGTAACTCATATTTGACCAATATATTACAGTGATGATAATAACGAGTTTTTTTATCATGAATCTTGAGGCATTCTTTATACAAGGATTCTATGGGTTTAATGACTGTCTTACATGCTTGAGACCAGGATGTAATACAGTACAAGAGGTGGGAAATAATCATTGCATTTAAATATGTACTGGATGCAACAGTGGTGAGAGAATTTCTTATGTATCTATAATTTACTAAGTTAAATTTCAATTTATTGCACATATTTTTAACATGACCTTTAAAACTAAGTGTCGAGTCTAGAGTTACCCCCAGATACTTAAATGTATCTACATGTTTTATATATTGGCCACTTACTAAAACTTCCGGATAAGTATTAAGTTTAGTCCGGTTTGTAAAAAACATAGTTACAGTTTTCTCAACATTTAATGTAAGGCATGAGTCATATAACCAGTCACTGACCTTGCTCATAACATTTGATAACTTTTTGGCTACTTCTGTTGCACTTCTCCCATGGGTATATAAAACTGTGTCATCAGCATACATAATAATGTTTGTACCCTTGCAGATCAAAGGCAGGTCATTAATATATAAGCAAAACAATAGAGGCCCTAAAATTGATCCCTGTGGTACTCCCACAGTGGAGTCAAGAGACGTTGACAAAGTTCCATTTATTCGCACACTTTGTTTTCGATTTATCAAGTAAGATTTTATCCAGTTTTGGACATCTATTGAAATATCGTATTTGCCCAGCTTGTGTATTAATACCTCATGGTTCACTGTATCAAATGCTTTGCGTAAATCTAAGAAGACTGCTCCCACCACTCCTCCTTGATCTAGGCTCATTTTAATTTCTTCCAGGAAGTAACAGCATGCAGTTTCAGTGGAATGTTTTTTCCTGAAACCAAATTGCATCGGATGTAAAAAAGACCTAGAGTTCAAATGTGCTATTAGTTGTTCTGCCACAACCTTTTCAATAACCTTTGACATAACTGGGAGAATACTGATGGGTCGGTAGTTAGAGACCACTTGAGTATCCCCAGATTTGTGCACAGGAGTGACAATGGCATATTTAAGCACACTGGGAAAGATATTTTCATTAAAAGACTTATTTATAATCATCGCTAGAGGTTTCATAATGTATGTATAATCATAATGCTGAATGTAATCATACCAACAATTTTTTTGTTCTCTCTTTGTTAAAATAAATAAAATACAAATTCAATTTTAAAGGAGCACAATAACTCTTAAGCAGACACCGAGTGAAGGAATGCAGGCATTATAAGGCATGAGTGAGATTACAGAGACTCCCAGTGTTCAACTGAGTAATAGCAGAAACACCAGCGATCTGCAGTTTGATGAAATATGCAAAGGCATCACTTCACTCTTCAAGCACACTGCCTTCAACTTGCTCTGTATATCTATTCATTTTGTTCACCATAAATCCAGTTGTGGTCATAGATCACAGCAGCAGCCAACAATAATTCATCTATATGTGATATAATATACCATGCTGTTAGTCTGCTTTTTTTTTTGATGAGGATATCTGTCTTTGAGCATGTGTATGAGCTGAGGCTCACATCAGGGTTCAGTAGTCCCCGCTTCTGTAATATATATAACTCAAATCTTATGATTTCTGTCTTTTGATTTAGAGTCTACAGCCTTTCAGCCACAAATACCAATGACAGCTGCCTAAACCAAACGGCACAGTGAATGTACGACTCCATTTCCAATTCAATAGAATTACAGAATAATGACACTCTCAAGGCCACATGGGAACTGCGTACATCAGCTAGAGGAAATCATACATTATTTTATTTATATGTATTTTTAAATCTATTTTAGAGCCAGACTCAAGTATGTTCTTACATGAGATGATAAACAAAATTCAGATTGTAATAAATCGTATGAATATTATTTATCTAGCATTACAGTTCAGATTCACAAATGTGTGCAGCTCATGAATATCAGTGATTGTTTCTCAGGGTAGGTTTGTTTTTGAAAGTGAAGGTTTGTGTTGACACATAGTAGATTTATCCAGCTCAACAACAAAAACAATATATATATATATATATATATATATATATATATATATATATATATATATATATATATATATATATATATATACACTGAACTAAATTATAAATGCAACACACTTGTTTTTGCCCCCATTTTTCATGAGCTGGACTCAAAGATCTAAGACTTTTTCATACACAAAAGGCCTATAAATCTGTGTTAGTGAGCACTTCTCCTTTGTCGAGATAATCCATCCACCTCACAGGTGTGGCATATCAAGATGCTGATTAGACAGCATGATTATTGCACAGGTGTGCCTTAGGCTGGCCACAATAAAAGGCCACTCTAAAATGTGCACTTTTACTGTATTGGAGGGGTCCGGGGGGTCTGAAAACCAGTCAGTACCCACACGATTCCATACACGCTGTCTGCCATCTGCCCTGTACAGTGATAAAACGGGATTCATCCGTGAAGAGAACACCTCTCCAAAGTGCCAGACGCCATCAAATGAGAGCATTTGCCCACTCAAGTTGGTTACGACGATGAACTACAGTCAGGTTGAGACCTCAGTGAGGACGACAAGCATGCAGAGCTAAAAAAAAAAAAAAAAAACATGTAGAATTTTAACTATAAGCATGTCCCAGCCGGGTTCGTCACTTATTGGGGTCCCTTGGAAACATTTCTGTTGTGGTCTGTGCCATTTATTGTGCAACTTTTGCAGCGAGTTTCTGTATTTGGTTGTGTTGTAAGTATTTAAAGAACACATGTGTTGTGAAACTGATAAAGATGTTTTCTTAATTTGTGGGTGTTTTTTCTATTTGCATGTGTTTTCTTCATTTGCAGTGCATTGAGCTCTTGTGGCCACCGTATAAAATACCAAAATAATTGTAATAAATATTAGCCATGAATTATTAAATTAAGCATTTTCCCAAAAATCAGCAGGGGTTAAGTGTGCCAGTGTCTCAATATCAGCATTTTGATTTATGAAAAAGGGGGAAATATGCAGCAAAATAAGATTTTTTTAAAAGGCATTGTGCTTTAGTAATCTTCATATCTTTTTTTTTATCTTTTTTTAATGATTCATCTTGCTCCTTGACATGGCACAGCTTACCCCAATGGGCCTGTGTTATAAACGATTTCTTCTCATTACATTTGATAGCAGGCATCCTGAAATATAATTAAACGCATTAGTTTTACCTCATTTCTCCTTGCCTCAAGGATAATTTAAGTAAAGCGTCACTGCATGCTTACCCTACTCTCCCCTGTATAAACACAGACAAGAGACACATAAAGAATCAACACTTTATGGTTCTTTTTCTTCTCGCTCAGTTGATTACAACAACAGTATCATTCTGCCTTTGAAAAAGGTCTTGTGCTGATCTTAGCAAAGTTGTTTGCCCATTAGGCCTTTGAGAGAGTGACTTTGATGGCTTCCATCAGAGATTAAAATGAATTAAGACAGAAAGGCTCAGGGGCTGGTTGATTGATGAGCGTTTCTTCGTCAGTGCCATTTAACCAGATTGTAAAAGCTGATGAGAAGGAAAGCACCGAGCGATGAGCTCTCTGGGGCATACTGACTGTCATGTTAAAGAGCTCCTCGCTGCTTCTGCTTGAACAATATGAATTAACTTATTACTCCAATGATTAGAACTCTTTAATCTGTTCTACATACATTTTAACCTTCATAATGTATTGGAATCATCATGAAATCAAAATGAACAATTCGTATTGTTTTTATGAAATATTGCAGTATTTATTATTAATGATTTATAGCGACGTCCTGATGACATGTTTGCTGGTGCGAGGGAAGGGAAAACCTGCCACTCACATGAAATCACAGCAATAGCAAATCACAACCCTCTAACCATTCAATCAATTCTCGATGGACAAAATTAAGTCCCGCCCTCATTATTTTCTTGTTTAAGAAGCTGCTTTACCTAGATATACAGGGGTTGGACAATGAAACTAAAACACCTGGTTTTAGAACACAATCATTTATTAGTATGGTGTGAGGCTTCCTTTTGTGGCCAAAACAGCATTAATTTATCTTGGGAATACAAGTCCTCTACATTGGCCAGAGGGATTTTGAGCCATTTCTCTTCCAGAACAGGCCAGGTCACTATGTGATGCTGGGGGAGGAAATTGTTTTCTGACTTGCTCCTCCAAAATACCCTAAAGTGGCTCAAAAATATTTCGATCTGGGAACTGTGCAGGCCATGGGAGATGTTCAACTTCACTTTCATGTTCATCAAACCATTCTGTCAAGTCTTGCTGTGTGTACTGGTGCATGATCATGCTGATACACGACAACCCCTTCAGGGTATAATGTTTGAACCATTAGGTGGAAATGTTCCTCCAGAATGGTTCGGTAGTCCTTGGAAGTGACGCCCCCATCAAGCACAGAAGGAAATGCCATGATATTGCAGCCCAAATCATCACGGATCCTCCCCCGTGCTTCACTCTGGGTGTCCCACGGATGATGAAAAGACAGTGAAGGTGGACTCATCAGAGAACAATGTTTCACATTGTCCACAGCCCAAGATTTACACTGTTGGCATCAATGAAACTGATATTTGCCATTGGCACAAATGACCAAAGGTTTGGCTATAACAGCCTGACCATGAATATTGATTACTCTGTACATTGTACATTACTCTGGATACCATAGCTCTCGATACACCACAAAGACTTGCTGTTCTAGTCACAGATGAGCCAGAGAGACGTGCACCAATTTGTCCTCTTTTGAACTCTGCTATGTCTCCCATTCTGTTGTGTGGATTGCAATATTTACAGCTGTGCTAATTCAAGCTTCACACTCTGTTCTTACTGATGGATTGTAAATTCAGTGAAGATTGGCCAACAGGCCACACATATAGGTGTTAAACATCCAACACTATATTTGCCAGCATTTCAGTTTCATTGTCCAACCCCTGTATGTCACAGTAGAGAGTAAAGGCAATCACATCTTCCGTTTCATGTCAACTTGAAATGCTTTAGTTTTGAGGTTTCAGAGGGGAAGAGAGGACAGATGTTGCTTGAAGTGTTCATGTATAATTTGTCGTGTTCAGGTATCAAATGTCAATAAAGCCATTCTGAGAACACTAAAGCACCTTTTAGTATCCCACCAAATTAATTATGATAATGCCTACAAGTATATCTGTTCTGAGACTGAATAAAATGTGTTTTCGCTGCAATCACTCAAGCGAATGCTTTCTACCGGTCATTTTAGAAGAAGCAATTACAACCTAATCAGGAATACTTATTTATGGATTTTCTCAGGAAGACCAAATCCATTTAAATTATAGCAAAAGCACTGGCTGCTTTAAAACAGTAAACCTGAAGTAATGTCTTTGCTCTCACACAAAAAAAGACAAGAACGCCTTGTTGTGGGATGCTTGCTGAATCCTAATAAATAAAAATCCGCTGTCCTTCAATCCCTTATTCTGGCATTTTGATTTTGCTTGTTTTTTTTTGTTTTTTTTCTCTGTGTGAAAATGAGTGGAAAAAAAAAACAAATAGCATGTTGGTAATGAAGTGTGTAAATTGTCTAACAGTTGAGTAGAACAGTTAATAGGTTTATCTCTTGTTGTGGCAAAAACTTCTGTTAAACACCATCACTGCGTAAGAGACACTCAGAGTCAAATTAACAAAAAGAGAAATGTTTATTCTTGCAAGAAGGCCCAGTCGCCATCACAGCCGTTACATTCTGTGAAGTGAGTGGCGCGCACCAGGAAGACATGAGACAGCTTTTATAATCTTTTCAAGGTTCCTTCTCACCCGCTGTACTTTTCCACCCAGATAAGGCCCCCACTTCTGTTCAGTTTTTCTTAAGGACACAAACTGGTACTGGAATAAACTAGCCAAACCTGACCATTCCTAAGGTCAAGATGTCCTGTCCCATATATTCCTGAAACGTCACGCACAAGCACGTACACACATATACTTTTACACATTGAATAGATTAGGAATAAATGACTATTAAAATTTCTACAACAATTCCACACTTTTTATCATTCAGATTACCCATAATCACAATAATAAACAAAAAGACAAATTTTAAGTCATATCATCACACTACTTTTCATCTCTAGTTTTCGCATAACTGATCACTCTTCTTAAACATTTGTGAAAATAACATTTGAAAAGAAAAAGCTTAGGCTGTTTTTTGTAAGGATAGGCCCTTAAGTATTAGCAAGCAGATAAAGAATTCAACTAAAGCCGGGCTAGATAAACAATCACTGTTGTTGTACCCCAAGCATAGCTTGACCCTCAGTCACCTTAGTTAAATAAGAAATAGTGTACAGACTAGTTAGAAAAACAACAAATCATCAATCCACAGTGGTTACATCAAAATATAAAGTATAAGAAAAGTATAATAAAACCCTTCATTTCAAAACCCTCTCCTTGTACCTTATCACATAGCGGATAAGCACAGCTTTTAACCATCTGTTCATAACAAAAACATTCATAGGAAGAAGAAAAAGAAAAGAAAAACAAACACCAAATGTCTAACACATGTCACTGTAGCTTCCACTACTAGAATCATCTTCATCACATTTCTTGTCATTGTCATCATCATTTGGATAAAACTGTCATTTTACCAATTTAACTGAGCTGGAAACACACAATATTGACAATCCTACCCCCGAAACCCCAAAGAGTAATCAAACAATCCATTCATTTTCCTAAAATACTTTCTAATTAATCAGTGACCAATCAAATCTCGTTGGCGTTGTTTAAGGTGAGATGTTTGGACGGTGGTGTTGCAATCTCCATCCTTGCAACCTTGTTTGTGGAGTGGACCATAGCCTCTGTCACCTGTGAATGGAGATCTTAAGTGTTTTGTTAGTGCTGCTGGTCGTCCTTCTGGTGTGACCTGTGGAATTTTCACCATTTGTTTACTGATTATATACATTATTAGTTCCAAATTTATTCTCAACATCTGGCCACTCCAACAACCTGAAACTCATTCAACTATTACATTAACATTCAACCCGCTTTACTCATGTCAACAACACAATATTTATACATTTTGGAACAGAATCATTCTGTTAGCTGCAATCCAATCTGACATTCTGTGAAAGGAAAATTTTAAGTTATGCTCCGCTCCATTCTCTGTAAAGAAAACAAAATGTCAAGGTTATTTTCAGATAGTAAAACTACACGTAGTTTCTTTTGTCTACTGTTCTCCCGGGGCCTTCGATACCCTGGCGTTTCCTGTTGAAACAATCCTGCAAATACATTTACAGAAAGCAAATTTTGTTTGGGACGGCCTTTTACCCAATTAGACCCAGTGTCCTCCCAACATATATTGTCCCTTAGTAAACCATATTTGGCAATTGTTATACCATCTCCCTCTTGATGCACGACACAACTCGAGCATCAATTTAACATAACATTTAACATAGTGTTTTGATAAAGTTTGCATCAACACTAACCCAAAAGTTGTCCTTCAGACAAATTTCCTCCAGACATCTTTATCTGCCTCTGAAACAAAAATATTACATTCTTCACTTAAAGCCACATTATCATCTGCTCAACGAAGTATTTAAAGGGCAAAGGCCCTTGGTCTCACAGCGTATCCTGCTTTTCAGGCCTGTTGTTTGGTCTCTTAATTCAGTCATCTACAAACATTTTCAAAGTCATCAATTGTTTCTATCAAGTCAGGTCGTGCTGTACAGACTTGGTCACTTGTCAGTCAAATAACTCATCCTTCTGCCCACAATAATCATACATTTTTAGGGCTCTCTTGATAATTTCATGTTTGACTTAGCCAATATGTCACTTTGTTGTTGCCATCAAATCTATAACATTTTCATTTATCTCAGCCCATGCCAGATGGTGATCTACAACTCCACAATTCCAATTTACACAAATACTTAAACTGATCCAGAACGTAATTCAAATCAACATCATAAAAGACTAAAGTAATTAATACCAGACAGAGCTTGATGACCAATCAATTTAAAGCTCGTCCTATGTTCTGTATCATCTTTTCATCCGATCCACTCACAATTATCGCCCTCTTTAAAATTTGTCATTTGCCTCAATCCATCTGTAATGATGAAACAATATACTCACTATTCAGGCGGAATATTAGTACCCTAAACTAATACATACAAGACCTAAAGTGCTGTCACCATCACACACACTCATACTAGACACACATATGTTAACTACTCATTCTCCATGTTCGCCTTTCTTTATATTATTGCTAAAAAGATTTAAATTTTAAATAAGATTTTAAACTTCACATTTTCTGTAGCTTTTACCTAATTTTACATGGTCTCTTAACCAGTTCCAAAGCATTTCTGTTCATTATTCATTAGATTTTCAGTCTGCTGGGTTGCTTTGTTTAATTTTTTCCTTATCATTATTTTGCTTCAGCTTGCTCTAGCAGGCCGACAACAGAAAGACAGACACAGTTTACCATCCCTTCCTCCACTCAAACAGTCTCTCTCTCTCTTATTAACAAATAATAATTACATTAAATTAATCACTATCCTTTTACCATTAAATTTTGTTATCCAGACTTTTCTCAAATCAAAAACTGTCTTCATCTTTAGCCACCCACCATGTCAAACGACCTCCAGGAGTTAAAACATATTAGTTCAAAATCAACACTTCTATAAATTTTCTTATTCTTGCCCATGAGGCAGCCAATACATAAAAAGTTTTGTTCCTGTCTCCCATCACAAATAATGGCAATCCCCTCATGTTTCAGGTGGCTCTTGAACTCCCCCACAGCTCTTTATCTATAATTTTCTCTTCAGGGTGTTGTCCCCCTGGCTTAATTGCAGACACTTGTCACAATGAAAAACAAGCGTACGATTATGCGGTTTCTTCTGGCAAGTGGTATAGAGGAACTCACATTCTCTTGGGTCAGACTGCCGCAACTCGTCACAGCACATCTCACCTCTCAATGCTCTGCTGACCCCAGTGGCCTCCAGTAGTCAGCGCTCAACTCTCACTACCTTTCTTGCATGTACCACACCCCCGTCCTGAGGTGCCCAATGTCCGTGACCCCCTGCGTTAGGCTGTCCCCTGGCCAGGAGAATCATCCCGTCATTGAGTAGCCATCGTACACACTGGTACCGCTCTTTCCCATCACACAATCAGTTTCCTTTAACAGAACTCAGCTGCTTTCTGGAGCTTAGGAAAGGCACGTTCAAGAGTCACCAGAGCCATTCTGATTGCCTAATAGTGTTCACAGGGAGACAGGTTAATAACAGCAGTATTTAATCACTTAAATCCATTAACCATCTTAAAATCATCAACCTAGCTACTTAGATTACCCTCAGTGAATTTAGTTCACAACCATACATTCAGTGTACTGTTACTGTACATCTTTAGCCGTAGCCATCGGGCCTGTTTCAATGGTGGAGACTTAAGATAAGACAGAGAAGTTACTGGTCCTAAAATAGAATAAAATGTCACTTCTATCGTTTAAGATCTGCATTCTTATTTTAAAGACTTCTTTAAAGTCATTCAGTTTTACATTTAAAACATTCACAAATACAAATTGCCCTCTTAATGGCAATGATTTCTTTACCATCTCTGCGTCTGATTTTTCAACTGAAACACTATAAATAGCTTATTATTACTTATGACACAGACTCAGATAACAGCCTGTTAGCTGACATTTGACTGAGAGAGACTCTGAGGCATTCAGGACAGGTAAACTGTTCTCTCAAATATTTCTAATCATCAAACTTTTATCTATAATCTTTTAACTATCCCAGCTTAAGGCATCTTTGCCAGAAATGACATTTGTTTCCAAATAAACATCATTTTAGTTGTCTTTTGCCCATACAGGGAATTTAGACATTACAGATTTCCACTCAGATCGAGTATCTGTCGTACTGGCCGTTTACAGCCACAGCCAAGGGCGTAGATTTGGTTTGAACATTGGGGGGGTTGTAATGTTTAATATAGTTAAAAAAAATTGTTCTGCATAGTTTTCATGTGATCATGGTATAAATATTGGGGGGGGTTATCTCCCCCCCAACCCCCCCATAAATTACGCCCCTGGCCACAGCAGACATCAGATTCAGATAAGCGAGCTGTTTCATTACAGCCCCTAACAAACTAAAAGCAAAACATCAGCTTCTAGTTCTCTCATGGTCAACAGTTTTCAAGCTGTTTGTTTAATCAGATGCCTTTTACATTTTACATTTTAGGAACTGTTAATTCAGTAGCCTACTGCCTCTGCTTATTTGATCTTAATTAATTATTCTAGTTCTATATAATCTAAACCCTTTTTAAAATGTTTAATTAAAACACAATCATCCTTTTAGTTACTTTTTCCTTTCTGCAACTCACATTTGTTGTCATTATCCATAATTTTACATCCAATTTTATTCATCAATTCACTTATAAGAATTCAATCTTTTGACCTTGTTTTTTTTTCTCTTATTCTTTCTCAGACGAAAATGTTAATATCGTCTTCCCTTAAACACTGATCTACTTTCAAACCTGCATTATTACCAGAAATGTGTCACTATCACATTTTCAAACACTTTCTTAGTGGGCATTTACATGTTAAATGGTCCTGCTGACCACAATTTAAACACTCTCCATCTGCTCTAACTTACTGCACACCCTTGAAGCAGTGTGTTCCATTGAGGAATGCAAACAGAGCCACTGATAAGCAGTGCTCCATATTCTTTTACAGTCCACCAATGGCAGATACAACAATAGCCGAATCATCATTATTACTGGCACAACATACATTATTGATTTCCGGAATCTTTGGACATAGCTGTCTTTACATTTTACTAATTTGCTATTATCATCAACACTGATTACAGAACAAGTGCATATCTAACATCCAAAAAGCCGGGCTGAATAAGAAGACACTGGTCCTGTACTCTCGACCTTGATCGAACCCTCAGTCACTCCTCAGATATTAAATACAGACATTGTCTGCAATCATAAACACCAGGATATGCATTCGTTTTTTTATAAAACTATAATTTCCAATTCCTTTCATAATAAACGAAGATGGATGGTAAATCCATTCCTTTCACTACCCCCATTAGACCCTTTAGGTTCAAAACACAATGATTGTCAAACTAAACCTAATTTCAATCATTATTTTACCATTAAAAATATAGAATTGTTCCCCATACTGCATACTGCATTCTTCATGTCATGTTAATTCCTGTCAATCATACAATGCCTTATTTTATTCTAAAACTGTATTCTCATACCAATTAAACAGTTAATTTGACTTCCATAAATTCTGTCTGACATTTTATTTTCATCACATATAGTTTTTTCCTACTATATTTCATCTCAATCTTCCCCTACATGCCTTTTTCATTCTGTATCCTCTCCTTTCTTTTCTCAAACATGCCAGTTCCTTCATTATCTAACCAGAACATGATTGTTTGCACAATCCCCACACAAACATATCTCACACACCAACCTTCTTGTTTTTCACTTTTCCCTCTTCCATCAAGTTTCTCACTTACAGTTCTCTCTTTTTCTATCACTCTATCACTCTATTTCACACAGACAGCCTTATTGCTGCTTGCTACTTCAATCCTTATCGTATAACTTTAAGTTCTATAGACATCTAATGTCATGCATCCATTTACTGGATGAAGAAGTAAAAACATTATTTCTCCTGGCAGTTCGACATTTTATCTTCAAGCCAACATTTCATTATCTGTTCACATTTTTACACACATGTTGAACGCAGACACTTTTGTTTCTCACTGCCCTGTTCAACTGTTCCCGCACCATCTTGAATCTTGTGGCGCTCAATATCATAAAATTCTGCCCTTAATTTGATCTCATTTGACAAAACACCGGTGTACCAAATTTCGCAAGCTTGCTTTTGAGACATCCCCATACTGCTGCTTCTCTGTTCTCTGTGGATTTCTCTTCAACGCGCGTTTTCTTTAGTCTGTTAGGCGTCCCCAACAAACCCGATTCTTTTCTTTTAACCCAAATCGGTCGGGTTGCACTATTAGTGCCCTCCTAACTATGGTTTACCAAAAAATCTGTTACGATTGTTCTGGTTCCCCCTAATTAGCCTCAGCACCTAAAAACAAATTGCTCCGTGGTGGAACAACTCATTTTCAGGTTACCTATCTGTTTGAAATCTCTTGATCTGTCACAGTTCTCAATTAATCCCAGATTATTTATCTGCTTGAAATTTCTTGATCTGTCACAGACCTCAATTAATCTCAGATTATTTTCCCTCGTATCTGTTTGAAATTTCTTGATCTATATATAGATCTCAATTAATCTCAGATTACGTACCACAGAAACAGCCCTCAGCCAGTATGGTTCAGTTTCACTTTGAAAAATATTTTAGCCCATAAGAAAAATATTTTAGCCGTCTCTTACCAGAGATGTCTTGAGTTGCCACGGGTTCGTTTTCATCTGATTCCAGTGGAGCTTCTCCTGGCCCTGATAGCGGTCGGCCCCTCTCTCTGAAACTTACGAGGTAGAGCTGGAACTGCTCAGTCCAGGTGGCCAAACACCGTCCGCTCTCAGGTCCAGGAGGCACTGCCAAGGAATCCCACTCTGACACCAAATGTTGTGGCAAAAACTTCTGTTAAACACCATCACTGCGTAAGAGACACTCAGAGTCAAATTAACAAAAAGAGAAATGTTTATTCTTGCAAGAAGGCCCAGTCGCCATCACAGCCGTTACATTCTGTGAAGTGAGTGGCACGCACCAGGAAGACATGAGACAGCTTTTATAATCTTTTCAAGGTTCCTTCTCACCCGCTGTACTTTTCCACCCAGATAAGGCCCCCACTTCTGTTCAGTTTTTCTTAAGGACACAAACTGGTACTGGAATAAACTAGCCAAACCTGACCATTCCTAAGGTCAAGATGTCCTGTCCCATATATTCCTGAAACGTCACGCACAAGCACGTACACACATATACTTTTACACATTGAATAGATTAGGAATAAATGACTATTAAAATTTCTACAACACTCTCTTTTTTTAGCATTGTGACTGTTACGTACTTGTACGTAGTTTAGTGTTGCAATATGGACATGTGGGTGTGTTGTTGTTGTGGTGTGTGTGTGTGTTTCAGGTGTCCATTGGATCAATCTACTGCCAATCTTAATGAAGGGCGATGACGTTTCGGTTCACCTCTGCCAATCACATCTCACTGCTGCAGTTAAATACCGTGATTACTCCAATGTCGGACAGCTGTGTGCTCACTTTGTCTGTTGCGCTTGTTTGACTTGCTGTCACTGATTTCTGTGTGTCTAACATTCGAGTTCTGTTTATTGTTGCATATAGTGTTTTGGAATTATACTGTTCAGCCTGATCATCTTACACGGAGTGTGTAAAAGCGGGAAGAGAGAGCAGGTTAGTAGGTCGCGCGACATACACTTTGCACTTAGGATGTTTGAATTATGTTAGACACACTAGTTTAGGAGAGTGCCCAATTTGTAAGTTTTGTTATTTAGTTAGTATAGTTTAGTCAGAGCGTCTTGACGCCGAAGACTTTTCTTTTCTACATTTTTTGTTTGGTAGTTAGGTTAGTTGAATTAACTTTAGCTAGTTTGTTTTGTTTTATTGATTTCTTTGATTTGGCATCTCTCGTGCTCGCCTTCCCACCTTGGGGTTTAAGTCTGTTTAAGTGTTTATGTTGTTTGTTGTTGTCATTCATTGTTTGTACATATTGTAAATATTATTTTCTTCAATCATTTATCATGGCCTTGAGGATTAATAAATCCCTTTGAGCTGAATTTGAAGAGTACGGTTTTCTTCTCTTGCTCTGTCCTGCACTTTGAGGTACACACACATACCATTTTTAAAAGTGTTATTCCCTTGTTCTCTAGACAACATTAAAAGGGACGTAACAGTGACATTTTTAAGTACAAGTAAGGGAATACATCAGAATTCAGTTGTCACACTGTGAATAAAAGACAGAAACATTCTCCAGAACACTTTCTATCTGCTCTTTATCATTTCAATATGATTTCCGAGTCTGGTGATAGCTAGCATTACTCCTAAAGCTGTAGTTTATCACCCTGTTAAACAGGCCTGCTGAAAAGGTCACAGGGAGCGAGGCGATGACGGGACAGCTATATAACAAATATAACTGGACCTTCTTGCTCTTCCAAAGGTCAACGGGAACATATTCCTATGCATTTTAAACATGGCGGGAGAGGAAGATTGAGCCCCAAGGGGACTTTCTAGAATGGTCAGTGGGCTGTTTTTCAGTCGGAATTATCTAACACACAGTCCTCTCTCCCTCTCATCGCATGCCAGCTTGTCCTACACAGCTGGCCAGATTAGAAGCTCAACCAATAGCCTGTATGATTGCTTTTATTTTAAATTCCTGCTTAACTTGACATAGTGTTGTCTATTTGAATCTATGCATCATTTTTCCTTTACAATATCAGACAATAATATTATTAATATTGATCTCAATACAGCTATAAATACTCATATAAAACAATTCATATATCCATATAAATTCTATTAAATTTTATTCTCGTATATTATATTGTATTGGGCAAGGCAAGTGTCACCAATGGTCGCAAGGAACACACGATGAAGATGAAGATGAAGAATAACGTCTTTAATAATCCACTTAGAAGGCAATACAAGATAACACACAACTGAACTGAAAACGAATCATATCCGTTACCATGACAGCCAAAGAGTGAGGACGACAGAAAAATGGTGAAAACAAACTAAAAGTCCATGACAATGAAACTAAGAATAACAGCAAGTTTATTTATAAAGCACATGTCATAAACAATGGTAATTCAAAGTGCTTTATATAGAAAATGAATTAAAATAATCATGAAATAATCACAACACAGGCACTCCATAGTATGTCAATCATATCATATCATAGCCTATTGCAACGCGTTCTCACCCCAAGGCGTCATCTAACTGACAATTTTGACCATGCTTCAATATTCGACGCTAAAGGCACCCTTTAGCGTCAGTTAGTTGACGCGATCCCAGGGCGTCATCTAACTGACGCGTTACCTTTAGCGTCAGCTAGATGACGCGGGTAGGTTTAGGTCTGGGTAGGAGGGCGTCATCTAACTGACGCTAAGGGTAACGCGTCAGTTAGATGACGCCCTGGGATCGCGTCAACTAACTGACGCTAAAGGGTGCCTTTAGCGTCGAATATTGAAGCATGGTCAAACTGATTCCCAAGGCGTCAGTTAGGTGACGCCTTGGGGTGAGAATGTATTAGTAGATTATTAGTAAAAAAAAAAAATCATAATTGGAAAAAAATATAGAATATAAGAAAGAAGAAATATAAGAAAGAAAGAAAGAAAGAAAGAAAGAAAGAAAGAAAGAAAGAAAGAAAGAAAGAAAGAAAGAAAGAAAGAAAGAAAGAAAGAAAGAAAGAAAGAAAGAAAGAAAGAAAGAAAGAAAGAAAAAGAAATTAGGGCTAAATTATTACTTTTTATATATATATAATATTGAACCTTTTATGGGTGATTAAGGAAAATGGTAATAATATGCAGTAAAATAAGACTGTAGAGTATGGGCATTCATAAATTAAATTTTTTAAATTTAATATTTTTCACATTGCCTAATGATTCAACTTCCCATTTGACAAGGAAACCTCTTGGATAAGCTTATACAGACAAATTTGTCTTTCATTTGATAGCAAACATCGTAGCCATATAAATGCTTTTTTTCATCTAAAAAAAATCCATAATATTTCCATAAATATGTATGGTTATTACCAGGTTATTACTTAAAGGTTTTAGGGTTAGTAACCCTACAGTAATAAGTAACAAATAAAGCCTACCGTTCCATTTCTCAAAGAAGAGATGTTATATTTTGACAAATTGATGGAGAAATCACCTCAACTGTTACCACAATGTTTGCTTCCATTTGTTCGGCCATCACACTTGCTGCAAATCCAGTTTGCTCTCAGTCTTTTTATGTAGGCTTTGTGGCTCAAGGGTACTGCTTGGAAGATTGATGCTATTTTGCACACATGGAGAGGGAAAGGAAAGGACCCCTCAGACATTGACAATTCACTTACTGTTTGTTTATTGGTTTGTGGGCGCTATAATGTCTCTTTTTCTTTTAGATGAAATAATTCAAGGTAGCCATTCATTGTATGATGTCCTTTTATCTCCACAGCAACACATTTTTTTCCCGAATTCTTCAACACATAGCAGATTTGAAAAGGCTGCATTAAAATTAAATGAATGGATAAAAGATACATTCCTTTATTTATTTATTTATTTATTTATTCTTCAGTGGGAAGACAAACCATTCGGATAAAATTAGTTTTCCATAAAGTGCTCCTTAAAATGTTGAAATATATGTATTATGGGGAACGCATTAAAAATCTGGTTTAAATCTTGCATTTCCAACCCCACAAATCAATGCGTTCAACCGTGCTTCATCACCTCATGCCCTAAATCCCACCGTCAGTCTAGAAAGGGAACACAGCATCACCAGAGACCTTGACTGCATATCAGCAGTGTGAGTGTATTAGTCCCTGTGGAGGTCTGTGTGATTACTCTTGGCTGAAATGAACCCTTAGATAGCATGTAAAATGGACTATCTGTGTGCCAAATAATGACTGTGTCTTTAACTGGTAGCTTGTTTATGTTCTGCAATGAGTGTCCTAAAGCTTTGGCACTTTTTAATCTCACAAAAGGGCCTGAAGTGTTCTGGGCCTCATGAGCTTTCGCTTTACGTGGCCAACCTGGCCGAGGGCTTGTGGTGAAAAACAGCCTCCCCAATTGCAAAAAGTCCCCTTGAAGTCACTAACTTCAGAAATACATATTGTTTATAACTTTGGAATCTTTAAGATTGTTTTAATGTTTTTGAAAATGTATCTTATATTCACTAATAAAATAACTGTTTGCTCTTTTATAAAATTTTGTCAAAATTCAAAGCGAATTTTCAGCATCATTGCTGCAGTCTTCAGTGTCACATGATCCTTCAGAAATCATTCTCATATGATGATTTGCTGCTCAAGAAACATTTCTTATCAATTGAAAATATTTTTTCAGGAATCTTTGAAATCTTTTGTAACATTATAAAAGCCTTATTGACACATCAAATTTTGATCAAGTACTGAAAAGTAATATATTTTTAAAAATCGTTCTTGACTAAAACTATTGAACGGCTGTATTACAGTTTCTACAAAAACAGTACGCAGCAAAACGGATTTCAGTCTCATGTTTCTTGAGCACCAAGGAATCATATTGATTCCTGAAGGAAGAAGTAATGATGCTGAAGATTCAGCTTTAATTACAGGAATAACTTTGATTTTAAAACACATTTAAATATATTGAAACAGTTATTTTAAATGTTCATGATATCTCGCAATATTACTGTTCTACTGTGTTCAAGTATATTTTACAGACTACACTAAACGTAATTCTTTTTTTAAAAAATTGAGGCCAAAAGACTTCTCAAGTCTTAGTGCTTTAGTGCATGCTAATTCCATGAACCTTTTATGAACATATACATATGCAGAGTCTCTGTTTTAAAAATTGTTTTCTCCTCTTGTCTACCATAGAAATGCAGCACAACAACTGCACTCTTTAGATTAGTTCAGTCTTTCCGTCTCATAATGCTTGAGCAGATGAGTGGGGTGGGATCTCAAACCATGTTGACTCCAGGCTAAACAGCTGTCTATATTCATGAGATCCTCATTCTCCACAGCTGCATCATCATAAAGTCACCTTTTCCATTATTCAAGCCTATAAGAGCTTCCTCCGAATTTACAGAATGCCTCTTGTGTCTTTCAAGGGGAGTTTTCTTGTAAGCCTGTGAGATAAGCAAAACACACAGTGTGATGCATGTTTAATCTAACTGGTGATTTTCATGCATTTTACAGTGATGAATAGCTTGGGATAAGAGTTAGATGTTCAAATATCTAACAATTTCTCCATGTAGCACTGTGCTGACTCTAAAATATTCCCAGTTACTGCAGTCGTAGCATCATGTTATTGTGATGCACAGATCTGCGATTGTTGTTAAGAAACGTCTGAGCAAATTGATAAATCAGTGTTACACTGAACAAAAGTTCAGATCAATAAATGGTAATGAAGTCTTTTACAACTGCTGCTGCTTGCAGCTGTAAAAGGCTAGTGAGATGTGAACAGGGTCTGGTGACGTGATAGATTGTCAATACAGGAACAGACTAACTCTTATAGAAACCAGTAAATAGGAAGCTATTCAGTTTGTGCTTCCTTTATTCAAACTCAGTTATTCACAGCTATTTTATTACAGTGCTTGCAAGGGAACGCTTTATTCATTCTTTAACATTCTGGTCAGGTTTTTTCTAAACCATTAAACATCAGTAACTTCTGGAATAAATTCAGCCTAAAACCAATATACAGACTATATTCGAACTTTACTTATAAGAAAAATCCAGTCTTATGTGTGCTATTTTCCTTTTTTTGTCATTTTATCCATTTAAAAAAATAAAGGGTAGCCTATATATACTGTTTAATAAATTCTGGAATTGACCTGACACCAAGGATGATAACTAACAGTAGGCTAGTAAAGTTTTAGTAATGTTCTAATTTTTTAGGGAACTATAAAGATAAAGACACAAAGGAACGATATTGTTGAAATCACTTTCGGAACAATTTTTTCCAACTGATGTGCAGTAAAAACATTGACAATCCACCCAATCATTTAAAGCAGCAGACAACATCCTGTAATTGCAGAACGCAAACAGCATTATTGTTCGTTGGAATGCTAATGTAGTCATATAATAGTTATCTTTCTTGGTGTGAATGGGCCTTTACACTGACAGAATTCTCAACATTCAAATGTTAATAACAGCGACTATATCATAATACTATTTAATTGTGATTTGCCCGTTATTGAAAACCTAAAGTCTTTCACATTTGTAGATACGCAAAGACTTCTTTCTCTTGTGAATGTGCGGATGTGTTTTTTTTTAACAAATCGGTTGAGCAAATGATTCAGTGACTCATTACACATGTAAATGATTCAATGACTCATTAAAGAGCCTTAACAAAGAACGATAAAGACGTCCCGATGGTCAGGGGATCTCTGGATAATCCGTAATTCGTTTGTAATAATAAAACGAAAATACCGTTTTTCTGTTTTTTGTTTCAAAATGAAAAACCAAATAACCGTTTTTGGTGTCAGAATCAAAAAACGAAAAACCAATTAAAAACGGTCCGTTTTTCGTTTTTGGCGATCATTTTTATCGTTATTCCTTTTTGAACAAAAAATGAAGATAGTATTTGAACTTCAGTCAATTCGTTTTTCGTTTATAAACCAAAAACGGAAGTCACGTGGTCTATTCCTTTTTTGGAAGCGGTACTAACCGGAAAAACTTTCAAAATAAAAGTAGCTATAGTTAGCAAGGTGATTGTAGACTAAAACTGAACTAATATAACGTTTTTTAGTACAACTAAAGTAGCACTGTGTGTGAAAAAAACACTTTAGTTAACTGAAATAAAAATTAAAACTAATAAAAAAATAACTCTGGCTGTTAGGGAGAATTAAACATTTGTAAGACCATTGGTGACCTGTAACTTCAGATTAAGACAAGTGAACTCATTTTATATGTATCTTAGGATAGGAGGTAGCCTATTTATTTGTAAGTTTCTATTATTCAATTCACATTTTAGTTTTGTAACATATTTATAGCCCTTCTTGCTATGTGGAAGCTCAACCAGCAGAGGTCCCTCTACCCCCTTCTGTGCACAACAGGCAACAAGGGTTTGACCTTTTGACTTGTGTTTATATCAAAACAAAACTCTTCCAAAACAAATCAAAATACAAAGTTGTATACTTTTTTATTTTCCTTTGCATTTTTCTCCAGTGTAAAGTAGATGAAATATTTTTTTATGCAGCTAGTAGTTCTCATTAGTTATGTAGACCGTGTAAAACCTAGCATTACCCAGTCAATATTTTCAGATCTTTTAGTGCTTTTTTGGGTTTAATTCTGTTTGATGAACCACCAGGGAAAGACAGTGCTCTGTACTCTTGGTACTTGTGTAAAGTAAAATAAAAGTGAGATTTTTGAAATTTGAACCATCATATTGGAAACTGATGAATTGCTTTACTCATGGCAGGGGCCTTGTCTGGACCACTTGCCATGCAGGTTGTTTAGTCAGTGCTGCACCACAGCCTGAGGAGCTGGATAACATGTTGCGCCAGACACATTTTACACTTAACAAGAGTATTACTATACTCATTTGTTTTATTATTTATTTAATTATAAATTGATTTGGGGATGCCACAGACACAACAGAACAGACACCACAGAGAAATGACAACACCAGTAAGAGAACGGGGATGGGGGCCTGAGGAAAAGAAAAGACAAACAAACACAAAACCAAGAGACAACCAGCCAAATAACAGCAATAAACAGCTAACGTAAGAAAACAACTGAGAGAGAATCAAAAGAAGAAACAGTCAAGCAAATTAAATAAACACAGCACAGCCATGAGAACTAGAATAACAACAATTCATTTAAATAAATAACTTAACCCTCTGGGGTCCTTCGTTTCAGAGTCACACTCAGGACCTTCGGGTCCAAATGGGCCGGAAGGGTTGAATTCATATTTATTAAAACAAAATCATCATTTTTTTTTTTTACTTGTTTTTTATAATATTTTTTCTTTTCTTTTTTGATGTTTTGAGATAATTAAATGAGTTATAATTAATATTTATGCAACAATTATGACCCATCCCCCCCCCCCCCCCCCCCCCCATTGAATATAATAGAAAATTATTATTTTTAAAAATAAAAAAAAATATTTTCTTTAAAGCTGCATTTCATTTTAGAGTCAAGCCTAGGCCTTATGAAAGCAATTTTTGAAATGATATGGATGCCATCTGGTGGACAAACTGAGCATTTAAAAAATGCAAAACACATATGTAATCTGAATTTATTAGTGTTTATGTGTATAAAAGTGTGTGTGTGTGTGTGTGTGTGTGTGTGTGTTGTGTGTGTGTGTGTGTGTGTGTGTGTGTGTGTGTGTGTGTGTGTGTGTGTGTGTGTGTGTGTGTGTGTGTGTGTTGTGTGTGTGTGTGTGTGTGTGTGTGTGTGTGTGTGTGTGTGTCTGTTTTGCACTCTTGATATTTTATAGATTCACCCCTTCACTGTTGTGTGCTTTTTTTCTGGATCGTGGCTGATTTGTAGATTGTACACACAAAAAAGATTATTCAAATCCTGTCCCCAATTGTTTTGGGTGTTCATACCAAGTACCATCAAAGTCACCAAATTTCAGACCATTCCGATGAAGCTATGATTTAAAAAATATATATATTTAAATGATTCGGGTCCATTTGGGCCGAAAAGCATAAAGAATACTACATGTGACAACAACAAAAAAAATTGTTTGGGTGAATGTTAAATTTTTACCATAAACATAATAGTAGTATTGTTTGTTGGGCTGGTGATAAAGGAAAATCAAGCACTAATTTGTGCCCTGGTCACTCCTTTTAACAGTTTCCATTACACTCCATTTAGTGTAGTGGCACTTGTGTCCCACTATTTCCAACAGAAGCATTACTAGTGGGTGCCGCGCTTGTAGAACCAATTTCACAATTAGTCTTAGTACACACTTATTTCAATATCCAATTCCACAAAAGTAGTGCCACAATTCAAAGATGTGGCTTACCATAAATATCTGAAAGTGACAAGGCCCTTTTCTGGTGCCGGAGGAAGGAGTGGTGTGCTGCTTTGTCCTGCAAGTCCAGCATTTATTTGAAGAGAGAGTGATGGTAGGTGATGGGGCCAGTCTTGATACTATCATCAGTCCTTAAACCCTGCACACAGTGGACAGGCTCACAGCCTCTATTGGGTCAAATCTGGAAGGTCCTGAGATGAGTACCAGGGAGAAAAACTAAATGATTTAACTTTTATTTTACTTTACACAAGTACCAAGAGTACAGAGCACTGCCTTTCCCTGGTGGTTCATCAAACAGAATTAAACCCAAAAAAGCACTTAAAGATCTGAAAGTCCCAGAGCTAGAGATCATTTTAGACTGAGTAATGCTAGGTTTCACACACAAGTCTACATAGGCCTAACTATGAGAACTACAAGCTGCATAAAAAATATTTCATCTACTTAACTAACATAATAAGTAGGCTATATTACACTGTAGAAAAATGCAAAGGAAAATAAAAAGAATACAACTTTATAGATTTGTTTTGGAAGAGTTCTGTTTTGACACAGAAGGTGTAACAGTAGATGGTGGAAGCTGAGAGTGTTTTTCAAATATAGTGCCATATAAAGAGGAGCTGGAAGGCAGGAGCTGGAAGGCAGGTGAAGTTCTGCACACCCTTCAAACTCAGTGATCAGCTTCTGTTGGTAGCAGTGCTTGAAGGGGGTAGAGAAGGGGGTAGAAAGACCTCTGCTGTTTGAGCTTCCACATAGTAAGAAGGGCTATAAATAATATGTTCCAAAACTAAAATGTGAATTAAATAATAGAAACATATAAATAAATAGGCTACCTGCTACCTGAGTTCACTTGTCTTAATCGGAAGTTATAGGTCACCAATGGTCTTACAAATGTTTTAATTCTCCCTAACAGCCAGAGTTATTATTTTATTAGTTTTAATTTTTATTTCAGTTAACTAAAGTGTTTTTTTTCAACACCCAGTGCTACTGTACTTGTACTAAAAAATGCTATTAGTTCAGTTTTAGTCTACAATCACCTCGCTAACTATAGCTACTTTTATTTTGAAAGTGTTTCCGGTTAGTACCGCTTCCAAAAAAGGAATAGACCACGTGACTTCCGTTTTTGGTTTATAAACGAATAACGAATTAACTGAAGTTCAAAGACTATCTTCATTTTTTGTTCAAAAAGGAATAACGATAAAAAAGATCACCAAAAACGAAAAACGGGCCGTTTTTAATTGTTTTTTCGTTTTTTGATTCTGACACCAAAAACGGTTATTTGGTTTTTTCGTTTTGAAACAAAAAACAGAAAAACGGTATTTTCGTTTTATTATTACAAACGAATTACGGATTATCCAGAGATCCCCTGACCCCCGATAATGTTGTTCCTATAAGAACATTTTCTCTCAGCGTTGCAAAAAAAACATTCATCAACTACAAATAACATCAAAAGGATGTTGTATGAATGTTGTTCTAAGAAGATTTTTAAACCAGATTTTTCTCAACATATTACGTAAACCAGGGGCGATTTCAATATTAGGGGGGCTCAGCCCCAAATGAGGGCATGATTTAAAATATATATAGCCTATATTTATAATATATTTGATATATTGTTTGTTTGTACAGTATGAGCAATACAGTAGGTTCGAAGTCAATCCCTGAATATTGAATTAATTTCTAATCATTATAAATAACCAGCAGCAAATATTCATAAAGAATATAGACAAACTTTATATTACTGTAATTGTCTTTGTTGATATGTTGAAAAATGTTTTTTCAACATGTAATGTTTTTAAACACTTACTTTTTTTAACTATTTTTGCAGTAAAATTAACTTTTTAAGATTAAGAACTACATTTATCATTTTCATTCATGGAGATGAACATGAAAAAATGTACCATGCTAGTGGAGGATTTCTGTCACCTGGTGGAAAACAAACACACTGTAAATGTGCTGCAGAGGGCCACTCATTGGTTCATGTGCCCACTTCCACTCCCTTTTTTTCGTTTGATTTATTATAAAATTATTTTTAAAACCAATTTTAGTATTTTTTTGCATTGAAGTATGAAGTGTATAAAGAGTAAGAAAAGTCACAAGACAGCATAATGAACATAATAATGCAAGCAAGCAAGATTTTACAATGGATGGAAAACTTTTTTTGGCAAACAATTGCTCCCGCGTCATATTATTAGGCTAAACTGCATTTATGACAAATAACTATAGGACTATATCATTTATGTTGATGTAAAAAAAAAAAATATGCTATATTTGAAAGTGATTCCCCAAGAATATTGTTCTTCTGTAAACAGCGTCAATGAATCATAAATATATTTGGTAAACCGACTCAAGTTTCGAATCACTTAGATCAATCAAAATTCCACTACACGTGCGATAAGTGCAGCTAATGCGTATCGATAGGAACTGGTATTTCCATCATTTCCTTTCGGATTCTGCCATCTGCTGATGAATCTTAATATTACAATGGTTTCGGTTTTGATATATGTATAGTTAAATTTTTAAAAACTATTGAGTCAAGTTTTAAAAGTTAGTTTGTACTGTAAGCACATGTAGTATACCGGGTTTAAACATTTCCACACGACATCTCAGTCAGATCTTGACTGACTGCCAGAGGTCTGTGCCGTGTTTTACACTGATGGTCGTCCTCGTGCCTCGGTGCATTGTGGGATCGCTCTCCGTGTTTGCCTCGGTTGATCAAGATGGCCGCGAATATTTTGTGGAGGGGTTGGAGTTGAATACACGCCGCACACCGAGCGATTGTGATGTTGAAAGACCCGATTCTTTCGTCTGCATCAGAACATCTTCAGAAGTAAGCTGTCAAAACACGAATCCCCCTTTTCCCATCCCGATCGCGCTCGCGAAGCCGTAATAAGCGCTGTTAGGCCAGTTAGCCGCGCTGCTAACCCGCTCCGGGGAGGGACGGAGGGAGTTTCTGATAAACAAGCGAAATCTGTTCAGTGTCGATATCCTTGTTACTGCATCGTTTTTGATTATGCAACAATAACCGTTAAGTAAAACCTATACGTTGCGTCTAACTGTCAAGACTGTGGTTAACGTTAGCTGCAGCTAGGCTAACTAGTTACTCAGCTCTTTCCTGCCATTACTCCCCATGACAGTTACTGCAAGGTTACAAGATCTGCTGCTCTCACTCTGCCTTAAGCGCAACGATCATCATCCTGCACACTTTATTCGTGTCTATTTGCGGTGTGTTCGTTTGTTTTAAAATGATCTGTAGCAGACTGACCGTGTGTGTGCAAGGTTGAAGTTGTTTGTGCACTGTCATCCCTCCTGCCCCGCGGCCTCTCCTCCTCCTGCTCGGGGTAAACGACTGTTTACCGGTACACAGGCCGGTACTAATGCGAAAGCACACGGTGTGTTTTTAGTTCTGGTCTCTTTTTAGGTTTATGTTGCTGCTGTTCTTGCAGACACATGGGTGCGTGTCAAATACTGGTCTGGTGAGCTGACTACCTAACGTTAGTCAGTATGTTTGGACATCATAGGGTCCCAAAATTACTGTCTAGCTAGGTAGTTAGATAGGATTTTAAGACACTATCTATGGTGACATTCTGCCCCTAATGCAGGTTAGTTCGTGTTTACCAACAGTAAAACGTTTCTCTATCACCCTGAGCACTCATCTGCTATATACAATTCATATGCATAACGTTTTAAATATTTCCACACATCTCAGTCAGATCTTGACTGACTGCCAGAGGTCTCTATCTCTGTCTCAAATCTGCACAGTCTCTATCAGTTGTTAATGAGGTAGTTTTAATCCCTTTCATCAGTCATCATTAAGTGTGAACTATATTCCCAGTCATCCTGTTGATATTGTCTGTAATATAGCAGTAACGTTACTGATGTGAGTGAGTGACTGTTCTCTCTGTTAATCTGCAGGATTGCTACCTGACCACCTTTTGGTCTCTTTGAGTTCAGAGCTGAAGAAGAGTGTGATATTGGAAACTTTAAGCAAGTCTAATGTAAGTGTCTTTGTTTATACCTTTTTTTTTAATCAACATACATAGCCAGTTTCCCAATTACTGACTCTATTTTCTGGGCGAAACTGTTGTTCAACAGAAATCTGCACGATTAAGTGTTTTTCATGTGTGGGCAAAAAAAGTTCCCTAAGCAGATTTAGGGAACTATTTTGCTCATGTGAATTCACCATGTTGACCAACAGAAAGCTGCTTGGTTTGAAAGTAAAGTGACTTCTGTCTGTGTGAGTGGTGTTTTATGCATCGCATAAAATCGACAGCCAGTCTCTCTTTTTTTCCCGCATTATTTTTTCTGAAATTTCACTAATGTGTCCGCATCTTAAGGGCTGGTTGAAAAGCACTATTGACCACACTGGTGGCTTGTTAAAGTAATGTTTACAGTAATAAACTTGTAAGTACATGAGGCCAAGCAATATTAAATATTATTGCATTATTGCAGTGTTTTAGAAGTATAAGCCATAAGACCCCTCAACATTATATTGGCATGAATTACTTTGATGCCACATAACCAGAAGTTTATTCACTTAGAAAAGTGTCATTCCAGAAAGCATAATTTAGGGCATTACAGATCAAATAATAGAGGGTTTTTTTTAAGCTGTTGGGCCTAATAAAAATTCAAGCTTCATGTATGCTTTTAAACCCCCAGGAAATCTGCCTCCATTTACTTCCATTTTAAATTGTTACTGTTGCTGATTTTTTTGCTTATTATTTTTTGTATACTTAGGGACGAGTCAATTATTATTATTATTTTTTTAATATTAAGCCACAAATGCTTTCAATAGAGCAACTTGTTGAACTCCAATCTTTATATTAGAATGGCGTCAAATTAATGATATGAAGACATAAATGTTAATTAAATGTTTTTTAACACATTGTGACTGATCAATGCATGATATTTTGGTGTCAGTGCAAAAAGCATTTTGCATGATTAGCTGCAAAATCTGCAATAACATCACAATAACATCAAACATTTATTTCTATCAAGAGGTGCATCAATTTTTGGTCAAGATCTTGTATTGACAATGCAAGAGTCGAGCACTCTGTAAATTCATGTGTGAAAATGATTCTTCCTGCTCCCTCCCAACCATTCTTTCATAATTTGAGTCTGATGAATCTTGACGTTGTCTTCCTGGAATATGGCCATGATGTGTCTTCCTACATTGTTGTTTAAGAAATGAAAAGCTACACACTCCCATCAATTAGGGTTAGAAGAATTGTTGCCAAACATATAACGTGAAAAAAAAAAAACCAACATAAAAATCACTACAATAATGGTCCAATCATAGACTCTTAAGCATTTGCCTATTTAAATCCTGACAGTGGCTGTGTCCGAAATCTCCCACTACTCACTAAATAGTCGACTATATAGTGAGTTCGCCATTTTGTAGTGCTGTCCGAATGTATAGTGATGATTATTATACCCTATATAGTCCACTCAATGTATCCCAGAATGCATTTTGAAAAGTAGTGTACAACCGATGGTCACTAACCCAAGCCCTACATACCATCATGCATTGCGCTGATCGTAAAAATGGCGGATGGACGTCAAGGAGAGCAGCGCGACAATACGAATTTGCGACAGTAATGCCGTAATCAACGGCGCCGAGAGACGATGGAGTAGTGTCCGAAAGTGGTATTTCTATTATGTTGGTGAGCTCACTATATAGTGCTCTACTCCCTACCCCATACATAGGGGTTAGGGAGTAGTGGTTTGAGTGGAGATTTCGGACACAGCCAGTGACTTATTTTTTTTTTTTTTTTTGCTGGGTATTTTATAGTGTATTTTGAAGGACGTTTTTGTATAAACTACTGATTCTGACATTCCTGATTTGAATATTTAAAACAGTTTCCTATTCTTAACTGATTTTGTTCATAAATTTGGCAATAGACAAACTGTTAAGTGAGTGACCTTGAGATGAGTCCCTGGTCGTCCAATTTGACTCGTATGCTTAAGTAAGATTCGGGAACTTGACAGGTGATTTTTATAAAATGTAGTTTGAACACCATCTTCTCAGTTTGTTTCAAAGTTAAAGGCAATTATCAAAGTTTGATAAAATGTTTTTAAATTTTCCAATAAAAGATTTTAACATTTTTTTTTTTTTTTTACATTTAATCACCCGTAGCAGATTTTGACTAATCAGATTTGGATTCATTCTGTTTCTGATTAATAATTCTCTTAAAGAATTCAAGGTATAATGCTTGCTTTTTCCTTTATTTTGAGAGTAGGCCAGTCATGTTTTGATGGCTGTTAGAGAATTTAAGTGGATGGTGTTCTTTGTTTGATTTAGCAGAGAAGTATTTGCCCTGTTCTGCACTTACTTCGGTATTGAACCATACTAATCCCCCCTGCTGTCCTGTTTGAATGTCTGATGCAGGAAGCGAGCGGCTGCAAAGCATTTAATTGAGCGCTACTACCACCAGTTAACAGAGGGCTGTGGAAATGAGGCCTGCACGAATGATGCTTGTGGCTCTTCTCCGGGTTTCCAGCGCATGGATAACAATGCAGCGGCCATCAAGGCCCTGGAGTTATATAAGAATAATGCCAAACTGTGTGATCCTCATCCCTCTAAGAAAGGAGCCAGTTCAGCCTTCCCGGAGAACAGTGCCAAAGGAGCCCATAACTTCTCTGCTTGCAGCAACGGGAAGATGAACCATAAGGACCTACAACCCGCAAGGGAGGACTTTAGAGGTGAATAACGTTGTCACGAAAGCAGAATTTCTGTCGATACCAATAGTATTGACATTTTCAATTATGGAAACTTGGCAAATGTTTAAATGTGCGTTCCTTTGTTCTTTGGCAGATCTGAATTTCCTGACGGAGGAGAAGGTGTATGAAATCCTGAGCCTCTGCAGTGAAACTGAGGATTATTCTCCTCTAATTCGTGTCATCGGTAGGGTTTTCTCAAGTGCGGAGAGTCTGGTCCAGAGTTTCCGCAAGGCGAAGCAACACACCAAGGAAGAGCTCAAGTCCCTTCAGGCCAAGGATGAGGACAAAGATGAAGATGAGAAAGAAACGGCCTCTGGTTCGTCCACGGCGATGGAGGTGGAACCCGAAGCCTCAGCGTCAAGTGGAGATGGGCTGTCTCACGGGGAGAACAACGTCCAAAAATTTGATCCTGTAGAAGTTTCTGTAGATATTGAGGCAGTTAGAAGAATGTACGACAGACTATTATCGAACGAGAAGATTGAAGCAGCATTCCTCAACGCGTTAGTCTACCTGTCGCCCAACGTAGAGTGTGACCTCACCTATCACAACGTGTACGCCACCGACCCTAATTACCTGAACGTCTTCATTATCGTCATGGAGAACAGTAACCTCCACAGTCCGGAATACTTAGAAATCGCACTTCCGCAATTCTGCAAGGCAATGAGCAAGCTACCTCTTCCGGCTCTGGCTAAGCTTGCGTGGTTGTGGTCGCAGTACGGCACAGACCAGATCCGACGTCTGGTCGAGACTTTCCAGCAGCTTATTACCTACACGGTCATCAGCAACGAGTTCAGCAGCGAAAACCTGGTCAACGAGGATGATGGAGTGGTGGCAGCCACCAAGTGCTTGAAAATCGTCTACTATGCAAACGTGTTGGGCGGCGACTTAGACACGGGTCACAACGAGGAGGAGGACGACGAGCCGATCCCAGAGTCGAGTGAGTTGACTCTGCAGGAGCTGCTGGGCGAGGAACGACGCAATAAGAAAGGCCCGCGGGTGGATCCGCTGGAGACGGAACTAGGCATTCGTGCCTCGGACTGTCGAAAACCCCTCATCCCCTTCGAAGAGTTCATCAATGAACCGCTCAATGATGTGCTGGAAATGGACAAAGACTACACTTTCTTCAAAGTGGAGACCGAGAGCAAGTTCTCCTTTATGACCTGCCCGTTCATTCTTAACCCTGTGACTAAGAATCTTGGCCTGTACTATGACAACCGGATCCGCATGTACAGCGAGCGCAGGATTACTGCCCTCTACAGTTTAGTGCAGGGACAACAGCTGAACCCCTATCTGCGACTCAAAGTGCGCAGAGACCATGTCATTGATGATGCTCTTGTCAGGGTAGGTCCCAATGAGCTCAAAAAGATATACATTTGTTTTGAAGAAAGATATCTGAATGGTTTGATGTGTATAGTTTATTCTTTTAGAAGATGATTTTGAATGTAAAATGAATGTGTGATTGATTTTAGTTGGAGATGATTGCCATGGAAAACCCAGCAGACCTGAAGAAGCAGCTGTATGTGGAGTTTGAGGGTGAGCAAGGAGTGGATGAAGGAGGAGTATCCAAAGAGTTCTTTCAACTGGTCGTAGAGGAGATCTTTAACCCAGATATAGGTAATTATCATTAATAATACTTACTAGGGGTGGGCGATCTTCCTAATATTTATATCATGATCTTATAAAAAACAATCATGATCCACGATCTGAATCGCGACCTTCTCAATTTTGAGATGTACTGTTGAGAATATCCAGACTGGAACAAGCCAATTGACTAAAATAGTCATTAAAACCTGAGTTAAACTTTAAAACACTGCATAGTCTTTACTGTATGAATTAAATTTTTATTCAGTCAAGAGCAGTGAGTGACTTTGTCTTTTGTTTAACATTAATGACAGACATCAGCAGATATTTGCATTAGGCTTTAAGACCGAATGCATGGATCTAATATAATGACACTCATCCTATTTCTTTCCCAACTGTTTATTTACATAAATTCTCGCCAAGACAGACATTTTTACATATTTTTGTGTATATTTGACCGTTTATGCGTAAATGCAGAAAGCGTGTTTTAATAAATCTTTTTAAAATAAAGCATGTCCCGCATTAGACTATATTTTACGACAGTCACGTTACATGATTTGACTGATTTGGATGTTAAGTTTAGGCTTTTAAGGAGGGGCGAAAGCACACCACTTTAAAGGAAAGGAACGGCATGCGGCACAATAGTTATTTTATCTTGATTATCATGTTTTTAAAATCTTGGAAGTCAAAATTAGAAAAAACTCAATTTTGATTAATTGCACAGCCCTACTGCTATTGAATTGTTTTTGTTTTTTTAAATGCATCAACACGCATGATAGAGACATATAATATAATTTGGCCTGTCAGCAAAACCATTTTGCAGGCATTCATTGGTGTATTTTAACATTATTACGAGGACATAAAAGATCATGATCTCTACGATTCTCTTGAAAATATAAAATCGTCAGATCGCCCACCCTTAATTCCTACTTTTTGGCTTTCTTCATGCATTCTAACGCAAAGTTCAATTTAATTTCAGTTTAATTCATATTCATTGATGCTGGAATGGATAGGTTAATGTTTGTATGACTTAGTAGGCGTACGCCCAGTTTCAGACGAGGCTTAAGCTAGACCCAGACTAAAATGCATGTTTGAGCTGTTTTAACCGAAAGCAACTTGCACAGAGATACCTTAATATGTCAATGCCATTGTTTTGTCTCAAGATGCACACCAGTAGTTTTTTTCTAAGGCATGTTTATAAAAGTTACTTAAATATCCTAATTGAACTAAGGCCTAATCCTGGCTTAATCTAAGCCCCGTTTGAGAAACCAGGCCTTAACGTTCCACTCAGAACTTATTTTACACTGTCGATTCAGATCTGTGTCGTTGTCATCTTGATTCATTTAGGTTAAGTTGGTTGATATCTGTTGTGCACCCATCTTACGCTTTCTCTTTCTGTTTTCTCCACAGGCATGTTTACCTATGATGAAAGCACAAAGCTTTTCTGGTTCAACCCTTCATCGTTTGAAAATGAAGGCCAATTCACCTTGATAGGCATCGTCCTGGGCCTAGCTATCTACAATAATTGCATTCTCGATGTGCACTTCCCTATGGTGGTTTACAGAAAATTAATGGGAAAGAAAGGAACTTTTCGAGACCTTGCAGACTCACATCCGGTAATACTTGCTTCGTTACATTTCTTTGTTCTTCAGCAATCCTAGTCAAGCATTTATTTTTGAAAACACTAATACAACAGAACGTTTGGGGTTAGTAAGATTTTGTTTTTGAACGAAGTGTCGTATGTTCACCAATACCAAACTTTTGAACAGTAGTGTGCATTTTTAAAGTTTATATCTAAATCGATTTAAACTACATTTTAGAAAAAGTGGTGCATACTTTTTTCACATGCAGGGAGACTTAAATGTAGATTAAAATCTTGCAAAATCCAAGAAGACAGTAGGCAATGTCTATACAAACAAATATAATTAATAATAATTATGTAAACATGGCCTTGGATTTTTGGCTTCCTTGAAATGTTCACCTCGATGTGGGTGTGTATGTCCTGTTCTCAGTCTTTTAAATTGCATGCTGAGAGGGGATTTGAGCAGGTACATCAGTGTTTCAGTCATTATGACTTTAGCACACAGTGACTGCTCATCAAAATATTTGGGGCGAGTTGATTCTTGCTCTGTCACATAGCAATTATTTAATGGACTGGATTAGCAAAAAGAAAGCTTGTAGCATCAGTGCAGAGAGAATGATTATATAGGTTCTGTCAAAATGGTGCTGATTGTGTGTTTCTGCAGGTTCTTTATCAGAGTCTGAAGGACCTACAGGAATATGAAGGTAATGTGGAAGAAGACATGATGATTACCTTCCAGATCTCACAAACAGACCTGTTTGGAAACCCACTAATGTACGATTTAAAGGATGCCGGTGATAAAATCCCAGTTACCAATGAGAACAGAAAGGTTAGTTCACTTTTACAAGCATTACATTCATTCAACTTTTAAAACCGCAAACATGTTCATATCTGCAAGTATACGCATAACATGAAGTGGGTCTCTGCAGGATTTTGTGGCACTCTATGCAGAGTACATGCTGAACAAAAGTGTGGAGAAACAGTTCAAGGCCTTCAGAAGAGGATTCCACATGGTCACTAATGAGTCTCCACTGAAGTATCTGTTTCGATCAGAGGAAATTGAGCTGCTTATATGTGGCAGCAGGGTAAGTTAGCTACTACCTCCAGGATGTTCTCACATGTGGCACATCCATACATGTAAACCCATTTGATTCTTTCTCATGCAGAATCTTGACTTCCAAGCACTTGAAGAGAGTACAGAATATGATGGAGGATACAACAAAGACTGTCGCATTATTAAGTATGTGGATGCTTAATTAAATAATATATACATGTATGTTTGTGTGTGTGTTATATATATATATATAATATATATATTATATATATATATATAATACATACATATAATATATATAAACATTATTCTTAATAATATTTAATTTAATAAATTAATTTATATTAATATATATAATTAACTAATTTAATATATTATCTATGCATTTAATTTATTTTTATATAAAATATATTTTAAAAAAATGATGTTAACTAACTTCATAGTTATGCATGCATAGTTATTTAAATATATAGTATATTTGGTCATTTGAGGTTATTGGCATTTTCGCCAGTTACAAAATCTACTGACAACCTTGTAAATGGATAATAAAACTTTGTTTTCATGTACTTTTAATTAATTTTGATTAAATGTTGTGCAAGATGAGTATTAAGTGAATGATTCATTTTTGTGTTTGCAATTTTAACTTTTCATCTAGTCATTTAAATATGGGCATTGGGCCTTATATTATCCATCAGTAATCCAGCGCACTAGATAATGGCGTCAGCATTTACAAGAACGATATCAGTGGACCAATAATTTTAAAAACTACTTCCTATGTGGTATAAAAATGATGAAAAAGGATATTTTTGTCTCTCATCAGGGATTTCTGGGAGACTGTGCACTCATTTGGACAGGAGCAGAAGAGGCTATTTCTTCAGTTTACCACTGGCACAGATAGAGCTCCAGTTGGAGGTTTAGGCAAACTCAAGATGATTATTGCCAAAAATGGCCCTGACTCAGACAGGTAAACTCAAATACTGCCTCTACACTTTCGGACAATGAGTTCAGTTTTTGACACCAAACCATATTCAAATAGTTGCATGATCATGTATCAGATCAGCTGAATCTTAAAGTCCCCCTGTAGTCAACAATTATATCTCTTTAAACTAAATATTACGTGTTCACACATTTTTTCCTTGATTTTTTTTTCATGCCTTAAAATAGCTTGAATGTAACTACACCCTTGCCTCGTTTAGTATATGTGGTTTGATGAATATGCTAATTAGCTCCGCCTCCACTTACTCACACCAGCTCAGAGATCCACTAGCTGACGATCACACGTTGACGTGATTGGTGAGGTAGTTTGTGACGGTCTTTGGTTCATTACGGGTTTAAGAAGAAAATACTCAGCAATGGTGTTGACTTATGAATTTGCACATGGTTTGTCTTAAAGCATTAAAAAAAACCTGGATTTTCACCTCAGGGGGACTTAGGCAGAATATGGCTCTCTTGCGCACACATAAGTGCCACCATACAGCTGAATCGATTCAGAATCGCTGAAGAAAGAACCATAATGCATCAGAATGTTTTTCCTCACACCTTTACCACTCCAGACTTGCTTACATATTATGCATGATTGAAAACGAATGTTAGAATAGACATGCGGTAGAAGTATTAAATAAAGTAATACACTCTTCTTCTTCTCCTCCTCCTCCTATGATCAGGTTACCCACCTCTCATACTTGCTTCAACGTGCTGCTCCTCCCCGAATACTCCACCATAGAGAAACTTAGAGAGAGACTCCTTAAAGCCATCACTTACGCCAAAGGCTTCGGCATGCTCTGAGGCTGCAAAAGAACTCACTCGCCCTCAGAGGTTTCATTTGTGCGTCAAAGGAGAATTCAGCTACATCGACAACTAAAAGTAAATATCAAGTTTAAATGTAAGGCAACGTGAAATGGGTTAAAATGGGAAAGTTCTGGTGGCCGTGTGCCTGTGCCTAAATAGTTGATTAAACCACACTGGACTCTTGGCTCTCTCTCCCTCTTATGTAAGTGTTAAGGTTCCCTTTTTGTATGCACTGAGATATTGCGTTATTTATTTTAAGGGATGAAATCTCTTCTGTCACGTCTGCCAGGAAATCTACTCACTTTTTGCTTTCGTAGTCATAAAAAAGGAGGGACGGTTAAAGTTTTCAACACCTGCAGGACTGATCACCATCTAAACTTAATAAAACCGCAAGATCAAAGGGAGGAAGTGGAACTTTATTGATGTATTATGGTTGAACTGTGAAAGTGCACTTAATATTCAGAATGTCTCTTAGTTTTTTGTTTGTTTGTTTTTGGTCTGCCCTTAGACTTTTTTTTTTTGGCTCGTGTTTCATAGGTCTTCTCTAGTCCATTCGCATTTGCAGCAATGTTTTCAAAGGTACAGAGCAGCTCTAGTCTCAATTTCGTGTCCAGGAATCTGTATTTATTGAGGAACTGCGTTGTTTGTAATGCCGCTTGAACAAGCTGTGCTGCTCTTTTATGGCCAGTGTTCTGCATTTCGCTTCTTTCGCACAGAATTGATCTGTTTGCTCAAATTAATCTACGCTTACGGTGCACTCCTGACAAAAACACGTAGTGTTACAAAAGAGAGATCCAAGCTTCCCATAAAACTCTCTCAATGGTTTTCTACAAGTGTTTTGTTTTGTTATCCATCTTGTTTTAATTCAAAATTCAGACTTTTAGTCGAATGCTAATTGACAGTGCCCCGTGAAGAAACTGTTTTTGTTTTAGTAGCTTTTTTTTTCTTGCTCTGCACAGTGTCTGGCCCTGTACTGTTGGATGAAAATGAGGGGAAATTGGCACAAATTGTACCACTGTCTTGTCGTGCCAAACATTTATCCTGAGAATTGCCGCTCCGGTTTGTACATGTATAGCTGGAAACCCACTTTTGCAATGCCCTCTACAATTTTTGGTTTTTGATTTTTTCCATTTCCCCTCTTGCATATTAAATGTGACTGTGGTTTGTTCCACTGCTGATGGCGCTAACATAAAAGGGGGAAACAGAACTTGATATTGAGAATGACAACATTTGATTGTTTCAAGTTATTCTTAAATAAATTCAAAACTGAAAAAACAAACCAAGTGTGGAAATGTGATGATGAGATTCAGCTTTTGGGTCTTTTGACGTGTTCCTGGTTTATAGTGGAAAAATACAACAAATTAAATGTCTATTTTAACATATCCAACACAATATCAAAGTCAAAATACTGCATAGTTTTTTAGTAAACTAAGATTTTAGGATTCAGTCACTTGGTGTTTGGCATCAGACTGGTACTTTATTATTTAGATAGATCTTTTAAATAAGGTAAATGTAGACATATGTGTCTATATATCGCCTTGTCCTTTTCTATACCAGGTTATCTAAGTGCAGTTTCTGATGCTTAACATGACCCGTTCATGTACTAAACACACACACACACACTACTGTATATACCTTGTCTATTAAGAAGTCCATCTTCTGTTTTACATTACGTTTAAATGAAATGCTTTTATCAAACAACCAACATTTGTTAGAACATTTATTAAAGAACACATTTGGGTACTTTGGTTTGTACACTAAAATGTTATGGTTTGTGTTTGGGATGTTTTTATCATGGTCCATGTGGTTAAGTTGTTTTTTTCGAGCAACTCTATTAGTAATATTATTGAAATAATGTAATTGTTTAATGAGCTTAATCAGAACATCATCAAAGGAATAAATTATATATTCTCACGCTTCTGCCAAATGAACAATTAGAGTATTAATGCCTTGTCTGCAAGTGTAGCCCTGATACAGAAGTACTCTTTTTACTTGTATTTGGGATGCACCATAAAAATATGCTACCATTCAAAAGTTTTTTTTTTATAAATTCTTAAGAAATTAATACTTTTATTAAGCATGAAATTGACAGTAAACATGTATAATGTTACAATCTATTTAAAATCAATACTTTTTTTTTTTACCTTTCTATTTATCAAAGGATCCTGGAAAAAAAATCATGGTTTTCAGAAAAATATTAAACCGCACATCTTTTTTCAACATTAACAGAAATGTTTCTTGAGCACCAAATCAGCATGTTTTAAATTGTAACAATACTAATGTATTTTTAAAAATCAAAAAAATGCAGCCTGGGTGAGCATAAGAGACGACTTTGAAAAAATAAATCTTGCCAACCCTAAACTTTTGAATGATAGTGTATCTCTCTCCTATGGGCATATAAACAAAATCCAAAATTGTATGCCATCTGAGTTGCTCCATACTGCATATTTTGAACAAGTGTTCCATTTTAACACATATATGTGGCAATTAGTACAATGTTGTCATATGTAAAATGTATAAATAGATAAGTATAAACAGTTTAAAAGTAATGTACTATGTACATCGAAAGAAACCCCCTTGAACCCCAATGTCTAAGCTGTTGACTATTTTGTCTTCTTCTCCTCTTCTTTTTTGTCCGCAACAACCTCAGAGAGATCTTCGACTCGTAGTGTTTTCACTTTGCTCTCCATGTTGGTTATCCTCTGTTTGATCTTCCCCTGGTAGGACGTGTACTCTGCCATGAGCTTGGCAAATTTGCCAGTCATGATTTCAAGGTTGCCCTCTAAGCGTTGAATCTTCTCGTCCAGATCTTTGGGATCTGCACCTGCGCTTGCCACCGCCTCATCAAGAAGGTTGTCTTTTCTTAAAATAGCCTTTCCTTTCTCCTCCAGGGCTTTTTTGGCATCTGGGTACTCCGTAAGCGCTTCCACGAGATCATCTTTAGACAGGGCGAAGAGGTCAGAATAGCCGACGCTACGGATGTTTGCCGTTCTTCTGTTCCCGGCTTTACTGCCTTTGATTCCAAGGATACTGATTTCTCCGAAGTAAGCGCCGTCACTGAGCACCACAAACTGCGTGACGCCATCATCGGCCACTACGGCAAGCTTTCCTTCTTTGATGATGTACATTTCTCGGCCGATGTCGCCCTTCTTACATATGTAATCTCCAGGACTGAACACCTGAGGTTGCAGCTTCAACACCAACTCTATAAGAAGTCCCGCTTCACAATCCTGGAAGATTCGCACCTTCTTTAGCGTGTCTAAATGGACGTTGATGGCGATCTCAGCTTTGAGCTTGTCTGGGAGATTCTTTAAGACTTCCTTCTCATCACAAGTTTTCTTCTCCGTCCAAAGGTAGTCAAACCATTTGATGACCCTGGCCTCCAGGTCCTTGCTGACCTTACGGAACTGCATGTACTGCTTGATGGAGTCGATCTTAGCCTGAAATTCAGCGCGAGAAGCGTTCATGTTGGAGATCATGGCGCCGACGTTACCGACGATGGTAGCGAAAATCAACACTCCGATGAGGAAGTCCATAACGACAAACAAGTATTCAATATCTCTAACGGGAGGTGGCGTTTCTCCAATGGTGGTGAGAGTGAGAGTGGACCAGTACAGACAGTAGATGTATTTTCTGGCCAAGCGTCCGTATTCAGGGTGACTGATGTTAGGATACACCCATGTGTCGGTTCCAAAACCGATCGTTTTTGAAATTGCAAAGAAAATACAAGCGTTCCAGTGAATAATGATCAGGATGTAAAGTACGAGGTTGCTTATACGGAAAATGTTCGGATAGTTTGTTCGCGTTTCTGTGCGGTCAAAGAACTCGAAGAGACGTGCCATTTTGAAGAGGCGGTTGAAGCGAAGTTCAGGATTGTTGAATCCCACTTTCAGCATTAATAAATCTGTCGGGATCATTGAGATCATGTCATATTTAAACTGTGGGATTGTCTTGTAATTATCCATCAACTTCTTGCCGTCTTTGACAAGAAGGCCCTGCTCCAAGAACCCTGAAAATGACAATAAAAAATGTTAAAAAAAAAAAAAAAAGTAACAAACTTTGTGTAACTTAGTGTACTATCTAGTTGTAATGCTTGTTAATATCAAATATACACATTAATTCAAAAGTTGGTACGGTTTTTAAGATAAGATTTCATAATGTTTTTGAAAGTCTCATGCTAACTAAGGATGCTATTTGTTTATAATAGCATAATAGTATTTGTTTACAATATTTGTTTGTTCGGTACATTTAACTGTGGATTCTTTGATAAATCAGCAGCAATTTTGGTGCAGGCTTTGCAAACAGACTTTTACTGTAAGATATGAACCTTAGCAGTGATGCCACAATATGCAAGTAACCGCTTATCTGTGCTTATGCTTAAATCTGTGATCAGAACGTCTGACTGTACATGAATCATTACATATCAGAAATCACTTTGTCTCAAAATCATTTTACTGCTGTTTATGCATCAGTGACTAAATGGTCAACTTCACATTGTTTCTCTTAATATGAAAATTATCTGTTATTTAATTTGTGAATAAATTATATACAGAAAGCAATCTTTTGTACCTTTACAATCGCTGGAGCTGTCAGTCACACAGCTGAGTTTATCAGTGACTGAGTTCTGGACTCTCGCCAAAACTTCCCATTATAATTAATGATGCTGTCTACACTGCACATTCAATATTATTTACATCATGTTTGCACTGTTATAATGAAAGCATTCATGAAGGTGCAGAAATCAACGAGATCACTGCATTCATGCACTCAACAGACACGTCTGTCATCAGCTACAGTAGATCTAAATATAATGCTATAATCAACACTTTTCACGATTAGTTCATCTCGACAGCAGTAATAGTAAAAACGTAGTAAAAGATTTCGAGAAAGTTCTTCGAAAAGATTTTAGCCAATCATAGCAGTGAGTGTTAACATTGAAGTCTCACAGCAGATACGCCCCTTTCCAACAGAGCGTTCATATCATTCCATCTAAAAACATATGTGCAAACAAAAAGAAATGCAGTTCATGACCTCTTTAATATTTTTTCTGGAATATTTGTTTTAGGATTCTTTTAAAAGAACAGCATTTATCTGATTTTCTGTAACAATGTAAAAACCTTTTTTGTCACTTTAGATCATTTTAATGTGTCCTTGCTAAATAACAGTATTATTTTCTATCATAAATAAACTAACTGACCCCAAACTATTGAATGGTAGTTGTTTTAATATTAATCCTATTTAACAGATATTCCATCAATATTCTTCTTTCAATGAGTAACTAACCACCATACCTGTTCTTGCTCTGACAAATGTGTCTGTGTAGTAGATTGCATCTGACGTATAGTCCAGGACGATCCAAAGTATTGTGTAAGTGTTCTGAAGCTCATTAAAACAGGCCCTGAAGAAATATGAAAAATGAAGCATATGCCACATCTCTGCAAATCTAAATTTATCGATGTCATGAGAGATCGTGCATGAACAGACCTTGTCACCAGCATCATCAGGTTGTAAAACACTGGGGCTGCAATGACTGAAAGCCATCTGTAATACTTGTCTGAGGCTGGGTCCATGATCCACACTTCTTTCCTAAAACACATATTAGATTATCGTCTGGCCACTTTCAAAGATGAACACGTATACTAAATCACAGCATTCATCTTTAGATATTACTGTTAGACGAGACTCTCAATATCCGACTAGTAAAACTAAAATGTCATTTGTGGCATACTCACGGCGGAGGAGGAGCATCTTTCTTTTTATCATCTTTCTTATCATCCTTCTTTTCATCCTTTTTCTCATCCTTTTTTTCATCTTTTTCTCTTTTTCTCTTTTTTCTCTCTTTTCCTTCTCATCTTTTTTCTCGTCTTTTTTCTCTTCCTTCTCATCTTTTTTCTCTTCCTTTTTGTCTCCATCCTTTTTCTCATCTTTTTTTATTTCTTCCTTTTTGTCCTCCTTTTTGCTGAAGGTAACATTTTGGGTTGTTTTTATTTGAATTAGCAACTAGTCCGAAATCTACAGGTCACTACTACGAACTACCACTATAATCTCTCATCTTAACCTGCAGAGGGCGCCATTACCATTAACACTGTGAAGGCAATGTGCTAACTTCATACAAAACATGACAGACTATCATCGGTTGTTAAAGGGATAGTTCACTTTGAAATAAATGTTTTAGCTTACCTCAAGGGCATCCAAGATGTCGGCGTCTTTTTTTCGCAGTAGTTTCAATTTTGATATTTTTAGGTCAAACCGTTCTTGTCTGTCAGTCATATAATAGCAGGTCCATGGAACAGAGTCATTATATATGATGTATTTAATACCTCTTGTAAACCACAGCCACACCCCTCCAGACCAATTCTGAGGGGTGGCTGTGGTTTACAAGAGGTAAAAATATATAAATACTGTTCGTTTTCTCACACAAACCGCTCGTTTCGTGTCTTAGGCCATCAATGTGTACTTACATTTACGAGTCATTAAATCATGTTTAATTTGGACTTCTCTGTGCATGCTCTTTGAGGTGGTGACCATAGACCTGATTATATGACTGACAGACAAGAACGGGATTTTGAATCTTTTGAGCTATAAGCTAAAACATACCAAAAATGAATTTCAAAGTGAACTATCCCTTTAAAAACTGCATATTTGAGATACAAACACTATTAGCATTCATTCATTATTAAGGATTCTACAATCTAGTATCTACCATTTAAAATATTTTAGTTAATATTTATAATGTATTAAATAGGGGTTTATATTTTGTGGAGCTGTTTCTACAGGGTACTTACTCATCTGTGTTGTTGCAGTTGTTGATATTGTAAACTGCCAGAGGCCAATGACTGGCTTTTCTTAAGGAGCAAAAGGCATTCATTTAGGTGTTATTATTGTGGATCTGGGATCTGATTCTAGGATAACTAACTATAGACCATTACTACTTCTGATTTAGTATCTATATCTACGGTCAAAATCTGTTTCTATTCTATTCTTCCTAAATCTACAATTTATTGCAATACTGTTTTACCTAAAGGACATTTCTACATGGAAATCTACATACTGTTTTCATTTTATAATCTCTGATCCAATAAGTAAAGAAATGAATCCTCAGCTCTGTGATCTGTTTTATGAATCATCTGCACACAATACGGATATATTTCCACACAGATTCTCTGCACGCATCTTTCACTTTCAAGGACTCCACGTTATACCAAAGACATCTTTGTCTGAACAAAGAAACTGTACAGAAAATCTTGACTTACTTCCTCTTATGAGGCTTGTCAGGAAGGCCTATAGAGGATCGGGCATTACTTCCTCGGCTAGATAAGTCTTTGAGGTCAGGTCCACGAAATCGCTCCAAGAAGGAGTCGGGACGCTCTACCTCTCTGTGAAGCCTGTGTGAACCCCAGTTCCTCAGCATTACCAGAAAATGTGTGAGCCTGGGAGACCGTAAGATGTCAAACAGAAACACTTCCAAGCTCTTTATACAGTATGTAGCTTTCTGTTCTACCCATTTCAAATGCACACTTAACACATTCAATTTTGTTGGCTTGGTTGATGAGAGGTTCACTTCTTTTAATGGTAAAATCAGAATTCACTACTACAGATCTACTGCTCAGTGTGCATTTGACTTGGTTTAGTGGTAATCAGGGGTTGAAGCTTTAGTACGGATGTTACCTTGCCATAGCCCCAGCACCTGTGAAAGAGCTTCTCCTGGACTCCTGAAACTGGCTGGTTCCAGTAGAAATGATCCCCTGCATGTCAGAGGAGGTGTCCTCACATAGAGAATGTGCCCTGGGAATTATGTTTCAGAACTCAACAATTTTTCCAAAAAGGAAACTAAGCAGCAAAAATGGCGAAACACCAGAACTAGTTAGAATAAAATGTGAGAACGTTATCCAAACTTAGTTTTATTTCTGTTCAATCAGAAAAAGCACAAAGTGTAGCACTTGCATACAAAGGTTTGGGGTCTGTAAGATGTTTGATGTTTTTGAAATAAGTCTTCTATGCTCAAGGCTGCATTTTTTACAGCAAAAACAGTAGGCTACTATTGTGAAATATAATTCAATCTAAAATAGCTGTTTTATATTTTAATATGTAATGTATTCCTGTGATTCTAATCTGAATTTTCAGCTCATTTTTCCAGTCTTTAGTGTCACATGATCTTTCAGAAATCATTCTGATTTGAGGCTCTCAAGAAACTCATTTCTTATCAATGTTGAAAACAGTTGTGCTGATTAATATTTTTGGGGAAACCATGATAATATTTTTTTTTTTGAAGAATGGAAAGTAAAAAAAAACAGCATTTATTTGAAATAGAAATCATTTGTAATTGAATGTCTTTATAGTCACTTTTGATAAATTTAATGTATCCTTGCTGAATAAAACCATTAATTTCTTTCAAAAATAAAATATTACTGACCCCAAACTTTTGAATGGTATTGTATCTTCCTGAAAAATCCAAATGTTCCGATAGAGCGACTTTTTAGAGTTTATTATTAACAAAATCCCAGATCATTTCAGTCTAATTCCAGCTGTTTTCAGCATATATTGTTTTGTGAACTTTTCACAATGTTCTGCAGATTTTCAAAAAAGCTGTTATTAAAGGATGAAGGAGTCCAAACTACATTTGACCTAATGACAAACCTGCATCCTTTGTTTAAGACCTTCATGTTTCATATGCGAAGAGGTCATTAGTAATTACTGAGTTAACTAAAACAGCCTGTGAAAACCAAAATTTAAATTTTTCAAAAAAAAAATTTTTGCGCAAAAACATTTGCATTGTAAATGATGCACAAAAAGGATTAAAAATGTACTATATGACCTTTTTAAAGGGATAGTTCACCCAAAAATGAAACTTTTGTCATCAATTACCCTCATGTCGTTCCAAACCTTTGAGACTTTCATTTATCTTTGGAATAATTTTTTTTAATCTTGTTGATTAAATCTGAGAGCTTTCTGTTCCTTCATTGACAGCCTACGCAACTACCACATTCAAGTCCCAGAACGGTAGTAAAGACATCTTTAAAGCATTCCATGTGACTAGTGGTTTAACCTCAATTTTATGAAGCGATTTTTTTGGCGCATAAAAATTTCCCACTTAATTTACAAAATATTAATCTCAATCTTACGTTCACAAGAGCACCACGACGGATGCGTGTTGTGTTGACGAGAGCAGACGTTAATAGGAGAATGCGTGTTGTAGATTAATATTTTGTAAATAAAGTGGTAAATTGTGTTGTTGGACTTTCGTCAAATCATAAAACTGAGGTTAAACCACTGGAGTCACATAGAATACTTTAAAGATGTATTTACTACCATTCTGGGTCTTGCTAGAGGATGTTGCGTAGAGACTGTCAATGGAGGGACAGAAGGCTCTCAGATTTCATCAAAAAGATATTTTTTTGTTCCAAAAATCAGATGAATGAAGTCTTAAAGGGATAGTTCACCCAAAAATGAAAATTCTTTCATAATTTACTCACCCTCAAGTTGTTCCAAACCTCTATGTGTTTATTTGTTCTGCTGAACACAAAGGAAGATATTTGGAAGAAAACAGATCTCAATCCCCATTGACTTCCATAGTAGGAAAAAATACATACTATGGTAGTCAATGGGGATTGAGATCTGTTTTCTTCCAAATATCTTCCTTTGTGTTCAGCAGAACAAATAAACACATAGATGTTTGGAACAACTTGAGGGTACGTAAACAATGATAGAATTTTCATTTTTGGGTGAATTATCCCTTAAAGGCCATTGCACACTGAGTCCGAAATTCGTAAAAAAATTAAAAAATAAATACGACCTCATGTTATGTCAATCACGCTTGCACAATGCCTCCGAAACTTTCGTCCATCATAAAAAAAAAAATCAGATAGGGTTCGATTTTCTGCGTTTTTCGCATCCATAGCAAGCAGTTTAAATGGTGTTTTGACAATTCAGAATTCACCGAATCACGAATACGAAAAAACACATACGAAAATCTGGACTCAGTGTGCAATGGCCTTTACGGTTTTGGAATGACATGAGAGTAAGTAATTAATGACAGAATTACATTTTTTGGCTGAACTAACCCTTTAAGGTCATGTCTTGTTATTCTAACCTGCTAATGCCATTTTCAGTCTGATCCAGGTCATCTTTAGAGGCTCGGACCGAGAGCTTGTGTCGGGATGGGAATGATTGCTCTGTACAAATCTTCGCCATTTTTTTCTTTGCCTATTCTAGGCATCCAGTGCTTGATAATAATGACAAACAAAGGACAACACCATAACAAAAAAAAGCATGAATTATTAAACATTTAAAGCATGTTTTTGATCTTAGACAATAAATTATGCTCAAAAGCATAATGCAATAAGGCTTTCAATGGGCTGTCATTAATGAAATCATTGCAGATAGTAACGTTGTATCGGGTCAACCCAAAGCTCAGTGGAATTAAAATCCGAAGAGATTACAAGAACCTGTTATTGACTTGATCTCTGCAAATCCATTTTTACTCTGACAGCAATGCCATCTAAACACACATCACCTAAAAATACCTACTGCTTAAACACTAAACAAGATCAGCGGCCCATCTCTATGCTAGATCATGGCCCAGATGTAGCCTACTTTAAAGCCACTTGATATTAAGCCACTATGTATATAGACGTCTTAGAAAGTGTGACTGCATATAGCAAAAATTGTTTGAAAATAGATTTTTGGTTGAACTGAGTGATACATTTATTAATAACAACATCTTTTTCATATGCAACAAAATTGACAGAAAATTTCCCAAACTGGTTTTTCACCAACATTTTGCTATGTGGTTTCTGGGTTTTTAACCAAAAGAACAATGCTTGGCTTTCTCCATCTAATGACGTTTAGTTTTATTGTATCGTTGTGGGAAGATTAGTCTAATTAGACTAACACCACCAATGCTATTCGTGTAATCTATTCCAAATCCAGAATGATTCTAATGCTGAGGACACTCAGCAACTTCTTGTCAGCAGTCCTGATTTCCATCCACCAGGGTTCTTGTCATCTGAAGTCCCGCTGCCCACCCTAAACAGTACATCAAAACTTTGACAAACCCAGGGTGGTCTTTCTGTCCATTCGTTGTACTGTCATCATAAATTTAAAAGGGAAATCCAGCTCTCTTGATTCTTTTGTTTTAAATTCTTAGTCAGTGATTGTTAAATCATAAACTTACAGAGTAAATACATTATTGTTATTATTATTAATGTATCTCTGGTTAAATTTACAGTACCAAAATTTGGGGTTGCTAGAATTTCACTGTAAAATTACATTGATGGTCATTACAAGCATTATGGGGTGACTGTATATTTACAATTCCTAACTTTGTATGTTAAAAAATTAGCTTTATAATGTTAGAATATTATGTATTTTATATAAAGTTAGAATTTATGTTAGCCTATATGTAAATTATAAAATAATTCAGTATTTTCCTTCTACAAAAACGTTTTCATATTACAGTAGAATTCCATATTTAATATATAATTTTACCTTATGGTAAAGGTGGCTGTTTTTATATAGGTAACATTTACATTGTAATGTAATACGTCTACATTGCCTATATTCCTTACCCAATCGGGTTTATACCAAACGGTTTAGTTGGAAAGCTGCGCACTGCTGCACGTGCGCCAAAACGCTCTTAAAGGGAATCCTTTTAACTCGTTTCCATTTGTTGTTGCTAACCTTATTGATACATTATGCAATATTTTAGAGACTTGTCGAGTTATTTATCGACTTTAACAACAAAGACAACAAAGTATGGGACATTTACAACACTTTCAAAGCATTTTTTTTACATTTACACCAGTCTAGTAAACGTGTAATCGATTCATCTTACCTGTGAAGCAACAATATTTAGTAGTCCAACAGATTTAGGGCACCAGATTCAGCCAGAAATCCTGTTCAAGTTGCTCTTTGGTTGAAGCAGTCGGTGATCCTGCTTAATGTGATGTAAAATCCCATTTTTAAAGAACTAATTCGAGTTTGCATTTTTGGACATCAGTTTTCACCCACTTTTTCTAACGTGTGTCTCCTAAATGTCCTCATTTTGAATCGACTTCTATATGATGCGCTCTGGAGTCTTCAGCTCCTCCGATGATGACCGTTCGCTCGATGTGATCGTGGGCGGAGAGTAAGGCTCGTCTTCTAATTAATATTCATTAGCAATGCCTTTTCTTTCTTTCTCTGTTTTTACAACAAACTGAGACGTAACGTTAATGTTTGTAAATCTTCTTCCCCTTTTTTATGATTTATTTGAATTGACACATTTACATCCCATGACTTTTTTTCAGAAAATGTGTTGCTTATTTATCTTTATTTATTAATGCATTGATGCATTTATGCATTGAAAAAAAAAACACATTTTTCTATGCTGCCAGGCAGTGTTTTTGTCCTGATGAACCAGCACTTTGAGAGATTAGTGATCGACTGAAAAAAGTGGCAGGCATTTGTGGCACTATACCGATATCACCAGCTCTGGCATCAACATGGTCATCCCAGCCATGCTAATGAGACCTGAGAAATCCTTAAGGCAATCTGCGGAGCTGTATTGTTAATCCCAGATTAGGCCTGAGTGCCTATCTGAGCCACCTAATACTCTTTCTTGGCCTCAGCCCTTGAAATACTATGTGAGCATCAGTTAAACTGAGCTGACCTTACAGCACATGCGAGTGAGTGGGTGAAATAAATAGATCATATATTGAAACATTTGCAAAGACATAGCTTTTAATAGCATGTCACCTGCAAAATAGAAAATTATTAAGTTCCCCTAATAAGGACTAAGCCGCCCTTTAACTTCTGCCATCTGTCACAGATCTCAAGGAAATACAAAATCTGAATTCCAGCTGAAGGTTCTTCTTACCTTTATTTTACTAAACAAATACCATTGTAATTACTTTTTTGATGGCTAAGATAGGCCTATGTGATTGTGAGCCTCAAGTGTTTGCTTTGCCTCGTTTGCACTACTAAAAATGACACGAATTCATATATGTAATACATTAATGTTGGTATATCAGAAGCAGCACTAGCCTTGTAATTCATAACTTATAAAGAATAGAATGATATCAATCTTTGTTCTAACCTGATGGAAATCTAGGAAGATAATTTTGAGCTCTGAATGATTGTGTTTTTATTTCCCCTTTTATTTATTTATTTATTCATTCATTATTTATATTTTTAATGCAGACCATGACACATTAATCGTTCAAACAAGTAAACGGTACAATATACACTCTCAGAAAAAAAGGTACAAAAGCCCTGTGGTGGTATCCTTTCAAAAGGTTCCAATATGTACCATTTAGGTACTAATACTTGCACTTTTGGTACCAATATGTACCTTTGGGGTACTAATATCCATTCTTTAGATACAAAGGTGTACCTTTTGAAAGGGTACCGCCCCAGTGACAACTTTTATACCTTTTTTCTGAGTGTAGATATGAATAATATGCAAAGACTTTGATCAGAAACAAGTCCATTTTCAGCCAAACGTTTCTCTTACATTCCACCAATCTGATTTACTCCAGTGCTGCCCTTATCAGCAGTCCTCTTTCATCTCAGAGGAAGCTAAGTGTCTTCAGCTCAGCTACTGCGAAGCTTTTCATGTCACGAGGACACTGAGTGACAGAGGCAGCGCGTCACTGCTGCAGCCTTTAGGGAAAAAGCTATGTAGTACACCGTAAGAAATATTTTTCTATAGTGACTATAGTAATGGGCTTATCCAGATTTGCTTTCCCCACAAGTTCCATAATTAGCTGGGTAATAGTCTCTAAATAGACCCTATATACTGGAGTCATTTCTGGTGATGCTTAATGCAGCCACATCTGACTCGCATACTTGTTGGGCGCAAGTGTTATGCTAATGTGGCCTTAATTTTCACTCAGATTAAGGCACCTATTCCAACCAGTGTTGAGACATACTGATTAACTCTTGTGTGTAACTGATCTAAAATGCACCTTATGGTGGACTGAATGAACAGAGACTGGTCATTCACTTAAAAATATATACGTACTGAATGAAAATGAAGGTAATAATTGAGTATTCAGTTATGATAATAAAACTATCACCGAATCTCATGGTGTTTGTTTGGAATCACATACAGAAACATTCAGATCAATTAAAAGCCTCTTAGCTCAAGCAGCCAGAAGGTAAAGGTAATCACTATCTCTAAACACAGCCGCCTGTCTGCCTATGTGTCTCTCTCTCTTGCTCACTCGCATTCACTCACTCAAGACTGCATTCGACATAACCTGAAACTTTTTGCCAGTGTGCTCCGTCATGTTGTTTCACTTAAGGTCAGCAGGAGGTCACTGACTGACCCGATATACGTATTCATTCGATTTGCTCTCTTTTGTTTTTTTTTTATTTATCTCACTCTCTCACAGCCAGAACTGATTAAAAAAATAGAACAATTAAACAGCTGCGCAGTGGATCTGTTTAATATCATTGTACATTTTGGAATACTGTAAAGCACATGCTTAATTAGAAAGTCAGTCTGCTGTAGTCACTAGCATATACATTTCAAAGTACAAGACTGTACTTTAAATACTTATAAATTGTACTTGCTTGTAGGAGTTGCATGTTTAGTCCCATAAAACAACCAATATGTAATGTTTGTATCTGCATCCGGCGTAAAAACCTGTGCCAAATCAAATGTGTGTAAATGAGCGGGAGTAACGCTAGGAAGATGGGTGGATTTTTACAGCGCAGTTTTGCTGTTCCTTTTGAAGAGTAGAGCTTTGACCCGGAGCATTAAACGCTGTTATCCCGTTCTGCTCTACATCTCCTACAGAATCAGCTCAACAACCTGTTAAATAATCCTCCAGTTTCTAACTAACAACACAGCTCTCTATGTTTATAGACGTGCATAATTTTCCAATTAACATCTAACCTTTATTATTCCCAAAATGTATTATTCTTTATTTATTCCCATGTTGTTTGCTGGTGGAAAGGATTGAGTTGCTCACAGTTTCCATTTATTTCAAATAATTAATACTAATTTATGTATGGCCTGCAGATTTAATTTTATTCTTTTTTATTACAGTGAATATTTTTCTTCCGATTTCTTGAAAATGTAATATTGGCTTACATTCAAATAAACTTTCCTTACATATATGACCAAATTCTAATATTAGCATATAAATCCTTATGAGACCTAAAGTGTGCCCAATATATTACTGAAAATTAAAGTTAATAAAAAAAACAATAGTTAAACTTAATTATACATGGTTATTTATCTCTGAATCTTTCTTTGAAATAGGAGATCAGTTTTTGTTGCAGTGCATGGGACATCTGCGTGTTTCAGTTTCCATGTAAACATCAGACCATGTGACAGATTTCCCTCTTTTGACAGACGAGCTGATTATGACAGTAGTGTTCTTAGGGTGATGAGAGGTTGCTATGGCAACCATAATGCTTGTACACTCACTTGCCTCAACCTTCCCACAGCAGCAAACATGAACCCATCCCAGGAATTCATTTTAGCCAGGCTGATTAAAAGGCTTTGAAAATATATTTCACAACACACTTAATATTTCGATTTATAATTGTAAAAAAACCTGCACAAATAAAACACTTTGTCTACTTTTGTATTTACACTCAAACAACACAATATAATTAGATCCCAAAGGAGTAATAAAATGACCTATAAAGATGTCTATAAATCCTCTCGCAAAGTGGTTTTTGACTCTTTTTGAGGCCAACAAGTATACCCGACCCGCTCTGTTAATGATATAAGAAAAAACAATGAAGAGATTAATGTAATCATGCCAATCACTCTGCATTTCAAATTCAAGGAGAGAGTAATTGCAGTGAAGTGATATGTGTGTGTGCGGAGGTGTGTGTGTTAAGCCTAATCCTCCATCAGCATCAAGCCTTTCTCTTCTCCTTGTGTCCTGATCACTCCTGCAGTGATTGCGTTTTTCAACAACCTCTCAAATTGAAGTGGTGGACAGAGGCAAAGGCAATGTCAGATCCCTGAACATACACGCAACATCACGTCTTTCCATTATAACAGCAATCTCAAACAAAGAATGGGAAAATGATTGACTCTTTTCCTGACAGTTCAGTATGTTGTTAACAGCTAAATATCAAGTGAGTAAATGTTTAATCAATCAGCACAAGCTTAAAAAACTCTAGCCATAAAGGTTCTTTATTTGCATCTGGTTCCATGAAGAAACATTAACATCCATGGAATCTTTCCATAAAAGGTTCTTTATAGTAAAAAAAAAAAGTTCTTTATGGCGCTTTTCCACTGCATGGTACGGTACGGTTCGGTTCGGTACGGCTCACTTGTGGTGCTTTTCCACTGCATGGTACGGTACGGTACGGTGCGCTTCGGCGCGCTTTAATGGTACCTGATCTGTTGAGGTTCCAAGCGTACCGTACCGGTACTAAAATGTGACGTGAAACACTGCAGATCACTGATTGGTCAGACAGACAGAATCGTCACTACCAGCGTCATTGGATTTGCGACACGAGACACTAAACCCGCTATACAGAGTCATATAACCAGTAGACAACAGCCAACACGGTAGCACCTGTGTTTTACTTACTTGAAAAAAAAGAAGAGATCAACACTTTAAAAAGGAAATGGCTGAATCGTGGTCGAGGTGCAGACAATCCTCTCGTTGGTTGCCTAGGAGCGGGTCCAGCGAGAGCTGGATGGGGCAAAACAGAATGAAAAAGTGTTCCAAGAAGTAGCAGCTAGCTCAGCTCTTAGCCGCACACGGCTATCACCGGACCTACAAACAGTGTAACGATCAGTCCCACCCACTTTGAATGGGTACTAACTGCAGTGGAAAAGCAACCGAGCTAGCGAACCGAACCGTCCCGTACCGAGTCGTACCACGCAGTGGAAAAGCGAAGCCGAACCGAACTGTTCCGCGCCGAATCGAACCGTACCGAACCGAGCGTACCATGCAGTGGAAAAGCGCCATTAGATTGTTAAAGTAACACTAAGTAGTTTTTCAACCTTCATAATATATTTCCAAGACCCTTGTGATGGTACATCGACTTAAAATAAGTTAAATGACTCGTCTGCCATAGCCTGACGGGGTCTGTATCGCTTTTACTGGCACTATGTAACTTCGGGTTTCGGGTAGGAACCCGTGCACAAAAAAGAACTACAAACTCGACTGCTTTACGTCAAGCGCTACAATAGTCATTATTTCTTTTTTCTTCGTTTCTGATGTCGCAATACATCATCCTTTCATGAAATCATGTAACATACTCTACATTGTCTGTGGACATCGTTCATTCTAAAGCCGGTGCTGGATAAACAGTGAGCGTGCGTGCGACGGTAGGCTAGATTATTTACGACAGCGGCAATGGACAATTTCGTTTCCAAACAGTGGAGCGACCGAAGAGGAAAAAATACTTAATGTTACTTTAAAATATTCTTCATACTAAGATTTTTTTTTTTTTTTTTTAATGCTGGCTACACACTACTTGAAGATTTTAAGCCCGATATTGGGCCGGATTTGCACCCCCCAACAAAGCCCTATTGCTTCAGTAATAATTCAAATGTATTCAAGTTAATTATTTATGAGAGAATATTTATTATTATGTCATTAGCCAATTTTATTTTATTTTTACTTTATTTTATTACTCAGGAGGTTAGTATTTTAAAAAACAACAACAACAACAACAACAACAACCAAACATAAAAACATGCATAAATGTAACTAGCCTTTGTAATTGTTAAGTTGCCATGGCAGCCACACAAAACCAAGGAGTGTGGCACACTATTGCCCACTTCAGAGCTGCACACACACCAGCCTATTGTACTACACACTCATTCCTACGCCACTGCTTCTCTGTGGTTTCTGTCTTCAAGGCTACGCTACACACACAGCAGACAAATGTTTCCAATGTCTTTTCATTTTAATGTGTCACACATAATGTGACACAACATGTATGTTCTTTAGAGATCCAAAGCATTGAGGTTACACCAATTTTTACTTGCATCATTTTGCATAATTACATATACCTTGGATCCTTTGTTAGTGAAGAAGAATATCCTCCAAGCACTGCAGGTTCACTGAGCAGGGAAGTCCCAATGTATACCTTTGACTATATCATTTAAGTCTGATTTTAAGGCCGTACTTTTAAAACTCACTTTAAAAATGTTTGCTGTAATATTACAAGAATTTATTATTCATATGTAAATATTAGGTTCATTCATTCAATTACTGCAAATGCACTGCAGAAGAAACCGATGTACTAAAATAACATCACTGCCATCTACAGGATACTCTGCAAAATAATAAAAAGACATGGAAGAAATCTCCAAACTGTTAAGGCAATAGGCGACATCTAGATTTTTTAAGCCATTAAAAAGGTTAACATATTTTAAATAAAACCTGACTATATAAGTAGCTGATATAAACCTTTTAAATGTATCCAACAATCATACAATTTTGCCTTTTATTAGTAGTCAATTACAGTAAATTCTTATAAATTTGTTAATAATTCATATTTTTCCCCCATTATATTTAAATCTAAACTAATTCAGACTAAATCTTAGGAAACATAAGGACCACATTTTCTAACAGCAATTCCCTATCATCTATAAACCTTGAAACTGAATAAGAGGACACAGAGACACAAAGTTTATTCACAGGGGTTTAAACTCGTCACCTTTTGGCGAAATTCATGATTTTGAATCCAAAATAGGTTATTTGTGTGATTCGTGTAATTGGTTGGGAAGGCTCTTTTTACAGTACCAGTAACTCAATTCTGTATGCTGAAAGGCTACTGCATTCAATTGCCCCTGCAAGTCCGTAAGCATGTCTTGAATAAATTGGGGGACCAATTTTTTAGAAAGCATAACGAAATAGAACAGTCAAGGAAATTCTATAGGTCTATTTCTAGTTAATAATAATTTTGCATTAAAATATGCATACATGTACTTTTATATGTATGCCTAATATGTCAAAACATAAAATGTTTATTTAAGTAAATGTTAAAATATGTTAATGCTCAGTTAGGACTTACATGAATCATATACATTTTTTATTAAAAACGGCCATATTTGAGAAAAACGTTGAGTAGTTTGCATCACTGGATGTTTCTGTCGGTGGTTTGACATTTCTATCATAAAAGTTGTATTAAATGTTTCCCTATTTACATCTTACCTCACTCTCTTTCTATGTTAATAGAATAGTTATGTTAATAGTTAATAGTTATGTCTCTTTCTATGTTTCTATGCTCTAGCGGATAATTGTAGCCGGAGCTATACTTTTCTCTGTCTATGTCTATTGAATTGAACTGAATTAAATTGAAAGCATTTACAAAGAAATTAGGAACACTGCTCCTGAATGATGTTTGAAAGACATACATATAACCTTATAACCAGACAACTATATAAGCAACACAAGAAATAAACTCTAGTAATAAACTCGCATTAACCTCTTATTTAGTGCATTTGTTTTAAGTGCTAATAATTAAAGTGTTCAAGTGGTGATATTGCACGTTGACATACTGCACATTACATAAGACAGCAGTATAGACAGAAGAGAGATTGGAATAAAAATAATAAATGTAGTTGAATAACGTGACTGGAATAGTATTTTAACCCTGACCTTTGCCTTTAGTGGATTAGTGCATTTTTGAGTTTAGAGTCCGGATTCCAGAACTTAAAGGTGTGGACCCTCTCCACACAGTCTCTGTTGATATATGGGGCTGGTTTCATTCTGCGCCTTTTTTTATCAGAACACCACACCACTGGTTTCTGGACTTCATCTCTGTAGGCTGATTCATCATCTCCTGAGATGAGTCCAATCATTATAGTATTATTGGCAAATTTGATGATTTTGTTGGTAGAATGGATGGAAGTACAGTCATGTGTGTACAAGGAGTAGAGTAGAGGGCTCAGTACACAGCCTTGTGGGGAGCCGGTGCTGAGCATGATGGTGGATAAGGCCTCACTAGTGGGTATTCCAGCTTTGAGTTAAGTATTTGTTCTCACACTGCCCTGTCCTATTTTATGCGCAGTAATCTATCGGCCTTTCTTAAAATGAGTTCTCAGAGTTTCTGATGGAGTTTTTGGCAAAGTTTGACAATATCTTAATCTGTGATGACTTTAACATTCATGTTTGCTGCCCCTCTGATAAACTTGCTAACGATTTTAATGCAATTTTAGACTCATTGGATCTGACTCAGTCCATATCCTGTCCCACTCATAGGTTAGGGCATACTCTTGACCTTATCATTACTCACGGTGACTGTGTCAACTTGTGAGGTCCTGGATTTTCCCATCTCTGACCACTCTCTCATACGGTTTGACATCTGTGCTGTTCCTCCTACTCCCACGTCCACGCCCCCCATCGTCGTCGCATCATTACTTCTTCTACAGTTGATGACTTTGTTGCTGCTTTCTCTGTTTCCGATTTCGCCTCTGCTGCTGGCCTGGCATCACCTCTATGTCCTGACCTTTTCCTCTCCTCCTTCCACACCATCTGTTCCCAGATTATGGACTCTGTTGCGCCCTACAAAGTAAAGACGACTAAAGGTCCCATGGACCCCTGGCTCAATGATACAACTTGGGTTGTCAGGGGTCAATGTAGACAGGCTGAACGAAAATGGAAGAAGGATAGGCTGCAGGTTTCACTGGAGATGTTTAGAGACAGTCTTGCCACCTATCAGAAAGCAGTGAAGGAAGCTAAAGGACAGTACCTTTTTAATCTCATCAATAGCAACAGTCACCGTCCTGGAATCCTGTTCAACACCATTAATTCTGTTATTAATCCGGAGTCTGCTGGTTTGAATGATGTATCTGAAAATACATGCAATGCATTCAAAGTATATTTTTTGGACAAGGTTTTGTCTGTCAGGCAAACCATCACACAAGCCCCTGCTGTTGCCTTGTCCACCCGGGCGGCGCAATGTGTGCTTGAGAACTATGAGGCTGTTTCTCTTGAGGACCTTAAAAAAGCTGTCCATGAGTTGAAGTCTACCACCTACACTCTAGATGCTGTTCCTGTTAAGATTTTGAAGGAGGCTAGTGACATCATAGGTCCCTTCCTCGTCCCCTTCATAAACACCTGTCTTAGTTTGGGCACTGTGCCCACTGCTCTCAAACACGCCATTGTCAGACCGATGCTCAAGAAACCCAACCTTGATCCCACTATACTTCCGCCCAATATCTCACCTGTCATTTCTGTCCAAGTTGTTGGAGAAGCTGGTTTTCTCCCAGCTTCAGTCTCATCTCCAACGACACAACATTGGTGACAAATTTCAGTCTGGTTTCAGATCTAGACATAGCACCGAATCGACCCTCTACTGAGGGTCCATAATGACATTCTTGGAGCCCTGGACTGCAAAAGCTCTGTGGTTTTGGTGTTACTGGACGCTGCATTTGACACCGTGGATCATGCCATTCTCATCTCCCGTCTTCAACATGTTGTTGGCCTGCAGGGCGCAGTGCTTACTTGGTTTACTTCATCTAACTAATGGCGCTTTTCCACTGCATGGTACGCTCGGTTCGGTACGGTTCGATTCGGCGCGGAGCGGTTCGGTTCGGCTTCGCTTTTCCACTGCGTGGTACGACTCGGTACGGTACGGTTCGGTTCGCTAGCTCGGTTGCTTTTCCACTGCAGTTAGTACCCATTCAAAGTGGGTGGGACTGATCGTTACACTGTTTGTAGGTCCGGTGATAGCCGTGTGCGGCTAAGAGCTGAGCTAGCTGCTACTTGGAACACTTTTTCATTCTGTTTTGCCCCATCCAGCTCTCGCTGGACCCGCTCCTAGGCAACCAACGAGAGGATTGTCTGCACCTCGACCACGATTCAGCCATTTCCTTTTTAAAGTGTTGATCTCTTCTTTTTTTTCAAGTAAGTAAAACACAGGTGCTACCGTGTTGGCTGTTGTCTACTGGTTATATGACTCTGTATAGCGGTCTCGTGTCGCAAATCCAATGACGCTGGTAGTGACGATTCTGTCTGTCTGTCTGACCAATCAGTGATCTGCAGTGTTTCACGTCACATTTTAGTACCGGTACGGTACGCTTGGAACCTCAACAGATCAGGTACCATTTAAGCGCGCCGAAGCGCACCGTACCGTACCGTACCATGCAGTGGAAAAGCACCACAAGTGAGCCGTACCGAACCGAACCGTACCGTACCATGCAGTGGAAAAGCGCCAAAGCGTGCCGTACCGAACCGAACCGTACCGTACCATGCAGTGGAAAAGCGCCATAATAGAACTTTTTCAGTAATGCTTAATGACTTTTCCTCCTCACCTGCTCCTCTGACCTCCGGTGTGTCTCAAGGATCCATTCTCGGTCCGATTCTGTTTTCTTTGTATATGTTGCCACTTGGTCAACTCATCTCCAATCACAATGTTAATTTCCATTTCTATGCTGACGACCTCCAGATCTACCTTCATGGGATTCTGAGTAATCGTTCTGCGCTAGATCCTCTCCATAACTGTCTTCAGGACATCAAACAGTGGCTTTCCCAGAATTTTCATTCATTTGAATGAAGGAAAGACTGAGTACATCCTGTTCAACCCGGACTCACCCAATGGGTTTCTTAGTTTCGGTCCTCTAACACCTCAGTTTGCATCCAATGTGCGTAACTTGGGTGTTATTTTAGACAAAAGTATGCAGTACGATGTACAGATCAGTGCAGTCGTGAACTGATAAAACTGACTTTTATCAGTTAAGGCTCCTGAGTAAGGTCAAACCATTTTTGTCCAGAGCTGATCTTGAAAAGGCCATTCATGCCTTCATCAGCTCGAGGATAGATTATTGCAATGCCCTTTACATTGGACTTAATCAATCACTCCTCAATAGGCTTCAACTGGTTCAAAACGCATCAGCACGTCTCCTTTGCAATGCCTCCAAACGCTCACATATCACCCCAGTCCTCCGTTCGCTCCACTGGCTTCCGGTGCGGTTTAGGGTGGAGTATAAGGTCCTGTTGTTCGTGTTCATGGCCATCAATGGTATGGCCCCGGCCTACCTCGCAGAACTGTTAACGGTCTATCAACCAGTCAGAACCCTGCGCTCCACTGAACACACCTCTTTGGTGACTCCTAAATTCAAATAAAAAAGTTTGGAGGTCGGTCATTTGCCGTCCAAGGCCCAAAGCTGTGGAATGCACTTCAACCTCACCTGCGAAGTATTATGTTGAGTACTTTTAAATCGCAGTTGAAAACACATCTATTCAGACAAGCTTTTAACACATAGCTTCCGTCCCGTTTCAATTGCTATTTTATGTACACTTATGTTTTTATATATTGTTGTTTATTTATGTTTTTACTGGAAAGCGCCTTGTGCACCTTTTGGTTGTTGTAAGGCGCTCTACAAATAAAATTTGATTGATTGATAAGGGCCAATCTTAACAGTTTGTGTGCAGTTTGTGAGGGAGTCCTTTATCCAGGTGCAGATAGAAGGTCAATTTGTGTACTAGAATGACTGGGATAATTGTATTGAAAGCTGAACTGTAGTCTACGAAGATCATTCTTACATAGGTCCCTTGCTGCTCAAGATGGTTAAGTTCAGTGTGAAGGGCGTGTGTTAATCGCATCCTCCGTAGATGGAGGCAGCCGCCCCGGCGCCGTGAGTCAAGGATGATATGGACTCGGTACACTAGGTCCTCGTCAGCGACATCTGGAGGAGGAGGTACTTGGTCTGTGGTAGGTTCTGTAGGAGAAGAGGATATAGATTGAGTGAGGGTATCAGGAGGGAGATATGAAATTAAGTTGAAATACAGTAGTGAGGTGGAAGGTTGAGCCTGTAGGTGACCTCGTTGACCTGCCTCTGCACAGTGAAGGAATCTATGTAGCGAGGGCTCAGCTTACGGCAGGGCAGGCGAAGACGGATATTGCGGGTGGAGAGCCTAACCCTTTGTCCCGGCTGGTATTGGGTGGCTTCAGCTCTATAGACATCCGCTTGGAGTTGGTGTCTTCGCACTGCCCGCTGGAGATGCATGTGCGCTGAGTCCCATACCCTCTCTTCGAACCAGTGATTGACAGCTGGAACCTCCGAGGGTTTTCTGGACCAGGGGAAGAGAGGAGGTTGGTAGCCGAGGATACATTGGAACAGAGTAAGCCCAGTGGTGTATTGGCGCAGGGAATTCTGGGCATAATCCACCCAGTGGAGGTAGTGGGTTCCAGCTGTCTTGGAGCTGGTGGCAGTATGACCACAGTTATCTCCCGATCTCCTGGATCTTGCGCTCAGTCTGGCTGTTGGTTTGCAGATGGTAACATGATGATAGACCTGATGATACACTGAGACATAGAGGAGTTTGAAGAAGGCCTTCCACACCCGGGAGATGAACTGGGGACCTCTATCTGATATAACGTCTTCAGTTAGACCATAATAACGGAATACTTGTTGGAACAGGAGTTCTGCGGCTTCAAATGCGGTGGGCCGGCCCTTGATAGGAATGAGTTCACAGGCCTTGGAGAAGCGGTCGACTACGACAAATACACAGGTGTGATGGTTGGATGGAGGAAGGTCTGTCATGAAGTCAATGGCAAGGTGGGACCAGGGATGTCTGGATATCGGCAGAAGTACCAACTTTACCTCGGGTAACTTCCTTGGGGTGTTGAAGGCACAGACTGAGCACCCTCTGACGTATCGGGAGATATCCTGGGCCATGTTGGGCCACCAGTAAGTAGCAATCCTGTAGAGCAGGCTCGTTTAGGGTGGCTTGGAGGATCTGATCGTCGAGGGACCATTGGATTGGGCTGACTACCATGGCTGGAGGGAGAACTGGTTCTGGAGGACAGGTTTCAGGTTCAGGATGATACAGATGGGATAGGGCATCCACCTTGCAATTCTTGGTACCGGGTCAGTAGGTCACGGTGAAATCGAACCGTGTGAAGAATAGCGCCCAACGGGCTAGTCGTGGGTTGAGCCGCTTAGCCTCTCGGAGATACTAGGTTCCGGAGATATGAGCTCCCTCCAGCCAGTGTCTCTATTCCTCCAAGCCGAGCTTGATGGTGAGCAGCTCACGATTTCCGATGTCGTAGTTCTGCTCCGCCCTGGACAGCTTCTTGGAATAGAAGGCGCATGGATGGAGTCAAGGAGGCTCACAGTGCCGCTGGGATAGCACTGCTCCAACCCCGGTGGTAGACGCATCGACTTTGACCACGAATGGGAGTTCTGGATTGGGGTGCACCAGGATTGGAGTGTGGTCGTGAAGGCATTCTTCAGGTGTTGGAAGGCTTCAGTGGCCAATGGGTTCCAGGACAGAGACTTCAGCGTTCCAATGAAGCGTTCCAACGCGGCAGGGACAAGAGGAAGAGGATAACTGTATTTAACCCTTATATGGTGTTCGGTTCTGTAGGACCCGTCTTCATTTTTTATCAAAAGAAAAATTATACGATTCATTATTGTTTTCAAACTCAGACTCATTGGCATTGGCTCATTTTCTGTGAAGAATATATATCAGAAAACATTTTCAATGACCACACTGCACCCTGTACTGATGAGTACTGTTAGTGCTTACCGGGGTAGGATGGGGTGGCAACTGCTATCCTAATAAAAAGCATTGGCACCCCAGAAATATGTCAGTATAAAATATAAATGTTAGCAGTGTTTCCGGTTGGGGCGTGGCTTGTGGGGGAAAGGGGAACTGTGTAGGGGGCCCAGAGGCAGGACCGGCGCGTGCACTTCTGCCGCTCTAGGCGAAAAGCAATTGTGCCGCCCCTCTATTTGCAACGTATACCAGCAACAACACACAAAGACCAATATGCCATGCCTGTACATATAACGCAAAACCAGCAACAACACACAAAGACCAATAAGCCATTGGCCTATACATATAACGCAAAACCATATGCAACAACACACAAAGACCAATAAGCCATATAACGCAAATAGTGCGCAACGCGCGTATGCCCAAAATGTCAACAATATTAAAGTTTATGCGGGAGGCAAATGCCTGCTGGCATTTTTCTTTAAGCAGTCATGACAGGACTTTTCCAAATAATCACATTTCACCTCCTCAAATTACTGTTGCTTGCACATCTCTTTACACCACTTTATTATGTGCGTATTCAAATGAAATGTCAGCAAGCACATTATCATCAGCAGGTTCAGCATCTTAAAATAACGACTAAAGAGCAAATGAAGCTTAACTTACGTTTCAGAAACGCGCACAGCGGCCCTTCATCGCAGCAAAGCTCTTAGCATCCTCTATTTCAATTCTCTGAGCCAGTTCTTGTTGGAGATTGCCAGTCCATCAAGTCCGTCTGTCTTGTTTCAATGTAGGCTACTGCGAAGGTAGTTTTTTATTAGTTTCAACTTTTCCTTTATAAGTTGTCTCTTTTTATATTCGCAACCAGATAATTTATTTCGTTTCGACATCCTGCATTAGTCCCTGATAGGTGACGATCTGTTCATTGCGTATGTCACGTGACACAATGAACAGATCACCCAAATGAACGTAGCCTATGACTCGGAACTCGGAAGGTAAAGTAATTATTTATGTTCCCTGTAAATAATTGTTTACTGCATTATGATTTCTTAATTCAGAATATGATCAACATTGCGTAGGTGGATGTGATCGGGGAATTTGGCTGTTAAAAGTGTCAAATTTAAAGCCACTTAAATAAACGAAATGACACGAATGACTCAATAGAGTCAGTAAAATGATCCGAACTTCCCATCACCCAGTCATGACTCGTGCGAACAGGGGCTCGCCCTCACTGGCGCTGCGGGGCGGCGGAAGCTCAGTAGATCAGTCATGACTCCTGAGAGTAGGGGCGCGCCCGCGATGCGGGGCGGCGGCAGCTCAGTAAATCATACAAATAACCTATTTTGTGAATAGGTGGTTTGCAGTCACGTGATTGTGTTGACGCGCGAAATTCAGATGGAGGGCAGGAAGTGAAGAGTGCAATGGACGAGATGGAGGAAAGTCCGTACTGTACTACTTTTGAGGCTATTACAAGAGAAATATATAAACAGAAAATCGAAACATATGTTGGACATGATCCTTACGTTATGAAGAGGACCGATTTTCAACTGAATTGAGAGATTTGCCTGCCATCGAGGCGGTAGATATCAGCAACTACCTCGTCTTACAGACATACTTTGACTTTACAAAGTTTGGAAACTGGTACGTTACACAAACAGCCACATAAGTGTATTTAAACACCTGAATTATGTAATTATAAGCCACATAAATAATGTATTAACTCACATTTGACGAAGTGATCACTGCACACACACACACGGGCTCCTCCCGACCGCAGACGTAGGTTTGCAAGGCATTTTCCCCGGTGTTTTTCTGTCAATTTCTTGTATTTTTCCCCCTTATGAACAACAACTTTTGGCACACGATAAAAAACTCCTCGTGGTTTGATCGATTTGAGCAACCATAAACGACGCAAAACATAGGCATTTTGAGTTTGTTATAGTGCTTCCTAAATATAGAAAATCACTTCCTGCCCTCCATCTGCATTTCGCGCCATGGCAACGCAGTGGCGTGACGTCACGTGAAAACAAGCTATTGTTCATTCCCGGTTGGCACAAATTTTGCCGCCCTTACAAAAGTGCCGCTCTAGGCAATTGCCTAGTTCGCCTATATGGACGCGCCGGCCTTGCCCAGAGGCATTGGAGGACTTCCCTAAAGGAACAAAATTTCGAACGCATATTTTTTAAATTCAAAATGGCAAAAAAAATGGCATTTGGTAGTTTACAACACTGAATTACTGCCAGCCATTTACTTTTTTTTTAATTTTATAGTCAGGTTTTTCCAATTGTTCATGTTTGGATACTGTATAAAACTACTCATTACCCGCAGAACTGTCCACGCCCATCAGCACTTTTATAGGATTGCGGAATCACGCTGGAGCAAAATGCATTGATACAGGATGCAACTGAACATTCAATGATACTATCATTTAAAACCAATAGGTGGAGCAAGAGACCATCAGTTTTTCCCACTGACTTACCCCTATAACTTTGGGAGATTTTCCACAATGCATTTCTTTAATCGTGTTTCCTTTCATCAGTTCATTGTTAACTTGAACTTTTACAGTCAATTTAATTGCAAATGGATACAATTAAATCTCCCTATTATGGAAGTAAAATTGGTTGTTATTGTGAATGCCATGTTCAACTTAAATGTAGTTTTGGACCAGTTAATGGACGGAACTGTCCCCCACGCTACCATGTACCATCTGTGTGTGTGTGTGTGTGTGTGTGTGTGTGTGTGTGTGTGTGTGTGTGTGTGTGTGTGTGTGTGTGTGTGTGTGTGTGTGTGTGTGTGTGTGTGTGTGTGTGTGTGTGTTTAAAGAATACAACATTAAAATGTTTAATAAAAATCCTTTTGGTTTCCAAAAGAAACAATTTTGCTTATCTATAAAGTGCATCAGATTTCCTCACTGACAAACAATACATTGACACATTGATGTAAGCAGTGAGCCACTGATGTTGGCAGTGTTTTCAGACATGCCCTCACGCCTGTATGTGAATGTGGAAGAGTGATGACATTTGAGGTCATTTTTTAGGTCTGGGTCGTCCACTTTTTTTTTTATGAAATCACTGTTAGCAGATGCACATAGTTAACAACATAAAAAAAACAGGAACAAAGACAATGTTTGTTTATTCTAAAAGGAGAATGAGCAACAACATCTGCCACCTCATAACGTTGTCATCTTATGTCCTGCCCATTAATATCTGAACATTGATATACTTTATCTGCAAAGCTTATCGTCTTGTAACCTACAAATGTTATTATTATTATTAAATATAAATTAAAGTTCAACAAAATTATAAAATGCAAAAAGGTGTTGTCCAGAAGACTTTGGTAATAGCCTATGCATTCTCCCTCCCTCACTGTTCACACATTTGTAACTATTTTTAATTGAATGATTATACATTTTCCTACAAATGTTTTTTACATTGTAATTTTTTTTTTTATTCTGCCATCCGTTTAAACGAAATATTAAAATGTAAAAAAAAATTGTGACAATATTTCTATTTTATGTTCGACTAATGGGAAGCCTCATAATGCTCCCCATCGTGTCTGACCCGGTCTGACCACGTGTGTGCGCTGAGCTGTAGTAGAGCACATGCTGGAAGGACTAAACCAAAGATAGTCCACAACAAGGGTGACAACAGTCCACGTATGTACATGTATTTAGGATTCCCACCGGGACAAAGCCTGGTCATAGTTGACATTACATAAATAAATTGTTCACATTTCTGAACGTGTATTAGAGTTATTAATTTCTAAATTAATATTAAAAATGCGTGGTATTTATATAGCCAAACATGCCTGTTGGTGTTCAGTTCAAACGGAGTAACCTAAATTCTTACTTCTTGATATTCACGACTCAAAAAAAATAATAATATATATATATATATATAATATATATATATATATATATATATATATATATATATATATATATATATATATATATATATTAATGCAATAAATAATACCTTTAAAATGCTTGAAAACTTTTGATTTTATGTAGCCTAGCCTGTGTAAATGGTATAAGAGACGCTCATTCATTTTAAAATGCACGAAACTGACATAAATACAAAGATAGAATACAACGTTATTTAATTTAAAATATGTGATTACGCAAGGTGTCAACATTTCACACCTCAACATTTTAACACCATGATTTAACGTACCAAAATAGGCGTTTGCATTGCACGTGAGTTCTCATACGTCAGGAATCCCCCCTGTACAGGAAAGTGGGACGATCCAGTCAAGTTCTCACTTCATTCAAGGTTCATTCAGTTCAGATTAGAAGCTCGAAGATACCCCACTGTTACTGTATGACTAAAGTGCATGTCAAAGAATATTTAAGAGCTGCTGAACGTCCTCTAGATCTAGAAATATGAACGCGGAAGATATTTCCAAACGCACGCACAAAACGTGAGGAGGCGGGATGGATGCAAAGAACAGAGAGCGGCAACGGACACGGAACGCTTGCAACAGAACCGAAAGTGCCAGTGTCCTGCGCTCGCTCAGCGTCGACAACATTGACGACAATGAGACAATGGGAGACGTGTTGGACCGGAGTAAACATTGTGGTCTTGAACGGCGGCTTTTTGCACCGCGGTACAGCTTGCTTCGTGAAGTTGGCAGGGGCAGTTATGGCGTTGTGTACGAAGCCATTGCTCGTAAATCAGGTGCGAGAGTGGCGGTGAAGAAGCTGCGCTGTGACGCGCCTGAGAATGTGGAGTTAGCGCTGGCGGAGTTTTGGGCTTTAACCAGCCTGGAGAAACGCCACGAGAATGTGGTGCAGCTGGAGGAGTGTGTGCTCCAGAGGAACGGGATGGCCCAGAAAATGAGCCATGGCAATAAGCGTTCAAAGCAGTATTTGAGGTTGGTGGAGACCTCTTTGAAAGGTAAGATATTTGTTCTAGAAGGTCAACGGTTTAAGAATGCTTTGTCACGAGCTAACAGTAGTTTTAGGTTGTGACAGTGCACTCATTTGGTAGAAATGACATTTTGGCCATTCAAAATCTGAACCATGTACATTTTTTGAGTCATTTTTCATTGTAATCTGAAACAAAACCGATTAGAATCCATTGTTTGGCAGTGAGTCATATGGCGTAAGGTCAATGACGTTTATAATGCGCATGTCTTTGTTCTACATGATTGTTTACATTTTATATAAGAATGTGGCAAATGTCGGTCAAATTTGCCCTCCCCCACCCTCCTCTCGGTTATGAAACTCTTGAGTTTGGAAGTGGGGGAGGTGCTGGTGTTGCTGGGGTCAAACCTTCTCCACACTCTATCTCGGGTTAGAACAATGCAGGAAGTTTGATTCCTTACATGACAACTGTAAATTATCATACGAATGAAAAAGAGACAGTGGTGATTTAGGTCAGATAATCGAGGCCAGTTCGATCTCATTAATCTTGATGTGTTGGACTGTCTCTGTGTGACTTGCTTTCACGTGTAGATCTGAATCATGATGTAGGTTTTTGTACTGTATAATACTAGTGTTTCTAGAGGCATTTGCTAGGAAGCTGTTATTTAGCGTACATGGAAGTGAAAGTAGGAAGAGGTGTTTAACTTCTATATGGGCTATATGCTATGAATAAATAAATGATTTTAAGTGCTTCCAAAGTGTAGTCTCTGATGGGAAAACAAGACAGTAGGCATGCATTTTTCAGTCTTAAATATAGCAAAGTGATTATAAAAATGGTGGTCTCATTGTCAGGTGTTGCTAGTGAACAGTTTTTGTTTAACTTACTGTATGTGTCTGAAAATGATGGCTTAAACTTAAAATAACTGAAAGTCCCACTCCCAACTCTTGAGTTTTACCTCTCGCTTAAATAACAGGTGTTTTGTTACAGATGCAGTCAGTATTTTTGTTTTACTCAAATACATTTTGATGTATTTATTTTGAATCAATGCAACTTCTGGTGCAGCACAGTGTATTGAATTTGAGACAATAAAATACAAAATTAAATCTTGAGTAAGATTCTCTCAACAGGTCAACGCAATATTGAGACAATCCACCTTCAAGCTAAAGTTATTACTAAAACGTTAGTTACTACTTAATATGTAGCTATATATGAAGTCTCTACTAACGAGCTGATGAGTTGAAACATGTGTTTGATTAGGGAGACATACAGAAAATGTGCAGAGTTGGTACTCCAGGACCAGGGTTGGGAATCACTGCTTTAAGCCAAGCATACACTGATTTTCGTCCAAATTTGAGCTGATTTCTAAGTCATGTTTAGAGCCTGGGACACACCAAGCCGACTTCAAAGAACTAGCGGCGATGGAAACCGACGGTTTTGTCGCCTCGCATGGCCTGCGTCTGAACCACACAGCACAGACTACAGCCAACTGCAAACTATCACGTTCGTTCTGTGTGTAAGGAATTAACTGTCTTATATCAGCAGGTATCAATAGTCTATATTTGTCTTTCAAAAGCTGAAACCGAAACAAGGATATACAAGAAGCGCACAGATATATGAAAAGTTAACAAAGCAGTGCTTGCTTACCATTTTGAAAAACCTATCAGTTATGTTGATAACTTTCTTCATTTTGAGTGGCTCATGTTATGATGGAAATATTCCCATTTTGGAACCTCGGGTAGGATAACAAAACATTAGATCAGCCTTCTGTCTGTGCCGTCTTGTCATCAACGGTTTCAGGTTAGTGTCTCCCGGCCTTATCAGAAATTAAACCATGGTGGCATGAAATAGCTACTAGCCTATATGTGCTGGGCAACGATTAACCATGATTAATCACATCCAAAATAAAAGTTTGTTTAAATCTGTTTTAAATGTATGTGTACTGTGTATAATTATTTTGTATATAATATAGGCCTATATAAATACGTGTGTATTTATTTAAGAAATATTTGCATGTATGCTGTATACAAAATAGTTTATATATAAATTAAAAAAAATGTCTTATATAAACGTGTGTGTGTGTATATAAAATATATGTATATGTATAATATATATATATATATATACACACACACAAAATAATTATGCGCACAGTACACACGCATATATTTTGTAATCACAAACTTTTATTTTTGATGCCATTAATCTTTGCCCAGCACTATAACAGAAATTTTGTTCGGCAAAAATTATCGGCCGTATGTGGCATTTTTGGCGAGTGGAACAGCTTCTCAAGCACAAGCGAATGGGTCCCACATGTTTATTTCACATGAATATTCATTGTGAGCAGTCAAGTCACAGCCGGACATTGCATGTGATTTACTCGTACATAGAGAGATGGTATTTAACAAAAACATTGCTGAAATCGCTCAGTGTATGCCCGGCTTTAGAATTTTTTTTTTTTTTTTTGGTGCTGTGGTGATAGCACCCTTACCTTGTAAAAAGAACTGTGTGATTCACAAATGTGTTTTATTTATATTTACAGCAACATGTGCAGATTCAGGTAATGCTTGCTCAACAGACACGGAAGCGATAAAAATAAAACCCATGAAAGCACAGGACCACGTTTACACTAAGGCATTTTGGCTTGTATCAGGAAATACATGTCAGTCTTTGTTGTTCATATGGGAGCTAGTCCAGTCCTGTGAGAAGAAACCAAAATGGCTTCAAACTGGTTGCACAGCAATTCAGCCTCCGAAACAGAGCAATTATTCCATTAACACTTCCTTTTGTCTGGTGCTCTCGTTCTCTCACCTTTTAGAATGTTTACTTCAATGTTATGTGCAAGGTTTTCCCACAGTTTTTGTTCCTGTGTTGTTGTTTTCTTTTCCTAAAGCAGAAGGTTGGTGCGTTACATAGTGAAGGGCCAAACCCTTCTTTAAAAGCCTAAAGTTTACATCAAAGTCCCTTTAAGACAAATCGGTTCACTTGACGGCCATATACATGACACCCTGGGCAGCTATTTCCAGACATGCATGTACAGCTCACACTACTTGAATGGGAAAAGATTAAAACCCATGAAATAATTTGTCAAAGTTACATTTCAAATCACCAATTTGACAACAATGGTGTCATAAATTGTGCTAATGTGCATTCTAGAGTGAACAAAGAAAAAGAAGATTGGCTTTTTTAACTGCACAGCAAGTAAAAGAGGATTGGTGCTTTAAAGTGTAAGGTGAAACTACAGCTGCCATATTGAGCATTACAATTTCTCCCATTCATAGTGAGTGGACCTTCTCTGCCTTATACAGTCTCTGGTTTATATTACAGCCACAATTTAATGCCTGCAGAGTGCAGACTGAGACATGTGCTTATTAGTGAAAGGAACATTCTCATTTTATAGAGTATTTCATCAATATTTTTAGGCTGTTTTCCCAGAATTTTAAATGTGACTTGTTGGAGTGCATTAACATCAATGACATCAAAACCAAAAATCATTCTCAAAGTCATTAACCAACTATTTCTAGTTAAGTAATTTAAATTGAAAATTCTAATTGTTGTTGAATTCCCATTGTTTTATGAAAATGTTAACTGATTTGAACACACTCAATAATATTGATCTCTTGGTTTCTTTTGTGCATGTACTTTCAGGTGAGCGTGTATTGTCATGTCCTGATGAGCCCTGCTACCTCTGGTTTGTAATGGAGTTCTGCGAGGGAGGGGATCTGAATCAGTTCATCCTGTCTCGCCAGCCCGATCCCTGCACCAATGCCAGCTTCATGATGCAGCTGAGCAGCGCTGTGGCATTCCTGCATCAAAACAACATTGTTCACAGAGACCTTAAACCAGATAATATCCTCATTTCGCAGCGTTCTGGCACACCTGTGTTGAAAGTGGCTGATTTTGGACTGAGCAAAGTTTGTGCTGGTCTTGGTGCCGGAGTACGGGACCCAGAGGAGGGACGAGACAAAAACAAGAATAGTATTAACATCAACAAGTTCTGGCTCTCATCGGCATGCGGCTCGGACTTTTACATGGCACCGGAGGTGTGGGAAGGGCATTACACAGCCAAAGCAGACATTTTTGCTCTGGGAATTATCATCTGGGCCATGATCGAGAGAATCACGTTCATTGACGCTGAATCGAAGAGGGAACTGCTCGGGACGTATGTGAGGCAGGGTTCTGATATTGTCCCGGTTGGAGAAGCGCTTCTGGAGAACCCAAAGATGGTGTTGAGTATTCCCCAGCGCAGACGCTCTCACATGTCCGAGGCGCTCCGGAAACTTTTGCAGGACATGCTGGCCGTCAATCCTCAGGACCGACCAGACGCATTAGAGCTACACAGCAGAATGGGAAAGGTCACATGTGCAGCGTAAAATCTGAACTTTGACCTTTATGCACACACAGGTATGTCTTTGCCAGTGAAATTTCCATAAATGTATAGATATGGTTGTTTTTGTGTGAAGATTCTTGTTTCCAGATGCAGTAATATCAGCTAATAACAATACTATCACTATATTATCGCTTTAAAGACAAACACATTTACACACAGGGGTGAGCGATATACCATTAGAAATGTGACAGCCAGTAGAAAATGTGCATCTTTGTTCTATTGCATTTACTAGTCCTAGTTCTTATTTTATTACTGACTTTTTTTTACTTTGGCCTATATGATTTAGGCTGATTTTTATTTTGTGATGGTGAAATGAATGGTGATGTGAAATTTTAATGGCATCAACCTTATTTCCAGCAAAAATACCTTTAATGGTTTATATTGTGTATTAATTATTTTTTTAATATTTAGACCATCATCTAGCACCAGGTTAAAAGGATAACGATTGATTTTGGCAATTATTTACTCCTTAAAAGCTGTAATTCTTGAGGAGCACTTTGCCATTAAAGAGTGCATTTTGGCGTGATCTGATGTGTGTATGGCTGTGCGGTTTTTAGGGCGTTTTAAAGTTGTTGTTTTTTACAAATTAGTCTTAAGTTTATAACATTTGGCATGGCATTTATCGGTGATATCAGCCAGAATTTTAATATTGATGCATCCTTAACATCATCATCTGTATTTCCATCGGCTGTCCCAGGGGTGTATAAATATTGTTTTGAAATAAATATGATGTGATATAGGTGATATGAAATAAATATGATGTGATATAGGTGATATGAACCATGAACCAACCTTCTGCATCATAAGAAATACGTTACAATAAGTTAAGTTGGTTGTATTATCGATTTTGGATAACATCATCATTGTCTTTCCACAGCAATGCGGGATAAATTGCCAGTAGTTTCTGTTCTTTTTACTTATTATTACTAGTGTTACGTGTTTTGACAGGACTCTATCCTGATGTGATTCTCAGACGTTCAGAGAGCTCCTGTTGGCACACTATAAGAGCCTCTTTTGTTTTTAAAAGTGCATGCTGGAATAGCTGTTATACAACCACACCCATTCACCACTACCCCTCCTCTAACACTCCCCATCCCTTCTTCTCTCTCTCTCTTTTCCATACCCTTTGCCCCAGGGGACAGTGCTCATCAGGCAGACCAAGAGACTGGGAGTTGTTCTTAGTTCAAAGATGGAAATATTTGTTTCGACATGCCACACACAACTGACAGTTCCTTGCAGAGACCAGAATTTAGTCATTAATTCGGCATTAGGGGTGCACAATATGTAGTATTTGATTTAAATATCAACCTTTTAGTGCTTAGTAACTATAGCATTAATATAAGTGTATTGCTATTGACCACACTTTTAATATCTGCACATCATTCATTTATTTTCATAGTAAAACTGCGAAATGTTTTGTTTTTAAGTTGGATTGGTTCAACAGCATTTAAAATGGTGTATTTTAGGGTTGAATATCAGTCACTTAAATATTATTTGTGTGTTAATGAATATGAAAGGCAGGGCCCCAGCCATTATGAGGGCATTACAGCTGTCTGCTTCTTCCTCCAGTCGTCTTTTGTTGACCATCCCCCTCTCCTTCTCCTACCGTTGCCACATTAAAAGCGGAATAGAATACTGCATGCATGGAGCCATAATTTGCTCTCAGACAGTGGTGTGTATGTGTGGGACGTGAGAGAGGGTGGGTTTGCACCCGAAACAGCGTGTGGTTTGTAGTTTGAGTGACTGCAGCGGGGCTTTAATAGCTATTCCTGACTCAGCACATAGTTTGAGCCCCAGGATATGAGGAGGAGGGGTGAGGTCTTTACACTGTACACTTTACACTAAGATCAAGCTGCACTCGTGCTGACTAATGACAGATTGCCTGCAAAGACTTTTATTATTTGTGTTGTGTTTGAATGCCTGTGAATCTGGTTATTCAACAAGCAACCCATTTGAGGCATTATGCAACGCCATCATGACATCACCACTCCTGTGTTTTTTTTTTAGCCTGTCACTCAAAAGATAGCGAATACATGGCCCCTCTGAATGGGAATTACTGTTTTTGAAATCCTCCTTACCCAGTAGCAGGGCTGGCCTCTGGCCTTGACTAATAGTCGTTCATTTAAGCTATTAGCCGACTAATCGCATGCTTACATTAAAAAGACATAAATCATAATAATGAGCCTTTAATTGCCTATAGCTATATCATTTCTGTGTTTTCAGCTGCAGAGATTAAGTCGACAATGCTGACTCGTCATCTCCCAGTAGTGGACACGCATACATGCTCGTTTCATACGGATTACATAATCTGAGAATATTTGTTTTCCACTTGAATTGGTTCATTTAAAAGTAGACATGTCAAGCTTTCTATAGATATAGCCTATTTCTCATGTCTGTGAGGCAAGTATACACTGAGTTTCCATTCATTGCTCAATGAGTGCTCAAGTTCACAGAGACGGCAGAAAGCGCATCCTGATAGCTTTATTTAACAATTATTTATTTTATGTCATTTGTTTTTATGTCATGCAGTAAGTGCGCTCTCCACACACACAGATATGCTTCTAGTAATAGCGCACATTTATCTAGGTTAACATTAGTGCGAACGGACTTGTAAAGTTGCTACTACTTGCATGTGTCAAGTGATGATAAGCCATATTTGAGGTCGATGGATGGTATGCATTTTGGATTTCCTGCCGTTAACAATCTGTCCATCACGGACTGTGATTTTGCCACTTCCTGTGGAGGTTTCTTTTTCTTTCTTTGACTAACTGTCTGATAAAATCGTGGATGACCAAGCCTCTTCAAGTTGACTATTAGGGGGCAGCCTATGTATGCAGTAGTAATCAGTAAGAATCATGAAAATGAATTGGTCAAACTGTTTTTTCTTCATCTGTTTTATATATTTTTTGCAGTTTTAGTCTTTTTCGTGTTCTTAGTAAAAGATATCTTTAAATAATCAAATGTGTGACTATTTTAAGTACCAATTCTAATTTTTGTTTGTTTTTCTTTTCATTCTTTTTAGGTTTTCCCTTTCCACATCAGCCCAGAAGGGGCCACATTGCTTGGACAACTGTGAATCTTCCGTTGCTGATTTAATGTGAAGAGTACGAAGTGCTCAACTTGAACATCAATACAAATAGATTTTCAACTGACCTTTCTCTTTTTTTGTTTACAGTAGTGATTTAAACTAATCATTCAGCAAGCCCAGAAGTGTTCAGCCTAACTCAATCATCAGTTACTCACTAAAAGTGAAGTAAAGCTAAAAACAGTGAGTACAATCAAGCTAAAACAAGAAAGCTCTTTATTAGTCTTACTGAAGGGCTAGGACTCTAAAATTGTTCATGGAGATTTCCATATTCTCAAACCAATAGTTTGCCATAAATAACAGTCAACAGAAGTATTTAAGTTATTTCATCAAGTTTTTAAGACTTCAGTTTTAGTGCACAAACAATTCACAGATGTTAGGTTCCAGTGATTTTTGTTTTTTATTGTATTTAAAAAAATTGCAGTACGTAGACATTAGATACTTGACTACATTTTGAGCTCAAGCGTCTACATATATATGCTCATCACATGTCACCAAACAAGCTTCATATTCTTACACTTGTCCAACCAGTTGGTCTTTCTTGAGTTAAAAATTAAACTCCTGGACTTGATAATATTTATCTTTGCTTTGTCGCATCGCAATAGCTGAAATTATGATAATTAACGACTAACTTTCAAAACTTGATTTTAAATTATTAAAATGCTTATCCTAAGCCCAGTATTGAGAATTTTCCCCCTCCTTGAATGCAGATTTATTCTGGTGCCTTGAAGTCTAGTGATATTGAGATTTTCTTTTAGGTTGTTGTTTTGTTTTACAGCTTTACCTTTTAAACATGCTGTTCATTCTCCCAAGATTTTAACATTTAAACACTTTACATATTAGGCGTGTGTAGTTTAACCATTTAGGTGCCATTTTTACATTGTATGAGATTGTTTTTTGCCCAAAAAGATTGATTGATTCTGGTGTCCATTAATTATGCCACTGTCAACTATGTAAAACCGTGTGAACATGCCTACTGCACAGATACACTTACACAGTTTCACAGATTAGTTGTTTTTGGAGTTGGAAGAGAAGGTTATGGATTGATTATGAATATTTCCTTTTTGTTAGCTGATTACTTGGAATTGTTCTCAAAAACAGGATGGGAGCTTCATAGTGGTTCCATTGGATTCTTTCATCTGTATCCTAAATGCTTCAGAGAACAAGTTGGTGTGTCTGTGTGTTTGACTGTTTCCAAGTGTGATTTTGCTTGACAGTGTGTGTGTGTGTGCTATAGTTCTACCTCAGCACTCTTGTGTTTTAGTAACTACTTCACTAAATGAACTAGCAGTGCTTTCTGTTTTTTGGAGAAAATGGTAGTTAATGTTTTCCAGATTATTTATTTATATTTTTTTGAATAAAAAATCTATAATGTCAAGCTTTTAGTAACTTTATTCTCTTTTCTTTTTGTACTGCTTATTGCTGTCTGCTGTAGAAGAAACTTGAGGCTTGTGAGATCAAGATTTTTATTTTATTTTTTGGGGATTGAATCACCCTCAGGTTTAAGGTGTTTGAGTTGTAACATTCTGGGCCGTATGGTTCTTCACTTGGGAACAAAAGGGTTCTGTTACTACTTATATGTTCGCTTTTCATTTTCATTCTATCAGGAAATGCTTTTTGTTTTTAATGGGAGCATTGTTTCGTTTTTATTTTTTTATTTATTTTTTTATCCACATTTATTTTCCCGAACGGCATTTTAAATGATTGTATGTTTAATGAGGGTCAGTTAATCCTGGTGACAGTTGGTAAATGTTTTTACATTTTCTTTATTGTTCACTCAGTTTCTCCTCTTTTCAGTTTGGATGTTTCAGAATTTTGTCATAGCAGTCAGGCGAACCACAGTATTAGACTGTACTTGCACTGAGGAGAGTGAACTAAGCATAATAGAAGCTCACTTCCTGTTGTATCCTCTCTTTTGCTCAAATTATGTTTTTCTTTGTATTCCTTGTGGTCCAATTTTGACTGTACAACACACTCGTCTATGCAAGCTTTCCTTCTCTGACACTGTGTGATGCTGCTCTGCTTAACTAGCCTCTTCAGACCTTGACATTTTTGTTACTCTTTTGTGCTCATTTAATGACCTTTTTGTGGAGTGCTTTTTGTGGGAAAGTCAGACTTTTCTTTTTTTTTTTTTTTAAATGGACTTTTCTTTGTGTAAAGCACACTAGAGCTGTGTTGAAAGCTTCACTCTTTTAGGGTGGCATCTCTTATTGTTTTGATGTTTTTGATCAATAAACCATGTAAAATGTCTTATGTGTGTTTTTAATGTTTATGTTACTCTTTAAGATGACAATTTACAGGATACTAACATATTTACATTTGAAGTTGTTTTAAAGGTGCAGTGTTGCAATTGCAAAAATATCGCCATCCTGTAATGGGCTCTATGCACGGCGGTATTTCCGGTGAAGGGTTAAGGATGCTCGATAACTTCCGCCGATCGTAGAGTCCAATGCAATACTGAGAATTTATTGAATTTTATACTCCATGGTTATACTAGAGAAACGTTAGTCACAAAAACAGACAAAACAGACACCCCTCGTTGTTTATGCTTCTTTTTAAAATTATATTAAATAAACATAACTGTATATAAAATTACATCTAAACATATGACAGTTTCGTTTCAAAGACGGGAGGACAGTAAATTTTGAAGACTCTGCCATAATCCCGTTTTCCTCGGTTTTCCTCCGCTTTAATCTCCCCAACCGGAAACTGAAGAGCATCCTTGCGTCAAATGCGGAACTTATGCGTGCATATAGCCTATTGTTAGGACAAACCAGTATAAATTACACTGACTAGATTAAAGATTTGTCGTCGAAACATAATACTAGATGTTGTACAGTATACTGTGATGAGCCAAAACAATATGACCAGTCACTGGTGAAGTGAATATCGTTGATAATCTCCTAACAAGACCACATATGCCATTATAAGGTCTGGGTAGATTAAGTAAGTTATTGTAATTAACATGTTGGATGCAGGAGAAATGTAGACTGGCAAGCCAGACCTACATCAAGATGTTAGGTCTGGGAACTCACAATTGGCATGCCTCAATCCGAGGGGCGGGATAAACGGCTGTCTTTCAATATCCCTCGGCACACAATAGGATAGCGCTACAACCAACCAGAGCAACGACTGAGTGAGTCCCATGCGTTTTCCCACCAGCGGAGCTAGTTGTTATATTAAACTTTTGCTGTATCCCGTCGTCAAAACTCCGAACACATCTTCCTTTTTTAAGAATGACCTAAGTTGCGTTCTCTTTATTCCAAGTCCTCCAGAGTCGCGGCCAAAGCCGATTCGAAAGACCGCTGTTCGCCAGCAGCATCTTCTTTGTTTTTAAGTAACGTTAGTAGGGAAATCACGCGGAACAGTCACAACTCTGCCATCATTATGTTAAGCACGCCCACCAACTCTATACACGATGTGATTGGCCTGACCAGAGTTTGTTTTTTTCCAGCTCGAAAAGGCAACAGAGAGTTGCTAGACCACACTGGCTGCGAAATAATTTTTGCTGCCGCTAGGGTGCGTCTAGATTTCTAGCCTAGGAGAAATGAGCTGGAATAAAGATCTGAGCCACAAAGGCCAAACTGTTATTTGGCAAGGCGACTAGGTCAGAGTATGTCTTTTGAGAACACTTGGTGAGAATTTACCAAACCACAAACTTGGGTGTTGGGCACCCAAGGCTCAGTGATGCACAAGGGCACCGCAGGCTATCCTGTCTGGTCCGAGCCAACAGATGTTCTACTGTGACTCAAATAACATACAAATTTTTATGATGTTATGGGAAGAATGTGTCGCAGCACACAGTGCATCTACTCAGTCTAAAGCACCTACAATAGACATTTGAGCATCAGAACTGGATCTTGGCGCAGTGGAAGAAGATCGCCTGGTTCAATGAGCCCCTTTTTCTTTTACGTCAAGTGTACGTGTACACCTGGGGAAGTGATGGCACTGTGGGATGACAAGCCTGTGGAGGTAATGTTCTGGGTCCAGCCATTCATGTTGATGTAAATTTGACCCATGCTTCCTAAACATTATTGCAGACCAAGTACACCCCTTCATGACAATGTTATTCCCTGGTGGAAGTGACCTTTCAGCAGGATAAAGCACCCTTCCACACTGCACCCATTGTTCAGGAATGGTTTGAGGAACATGGTGAAGAGTTCAAGGTGTTGCGCTGGCCTCAAAATTCCCAAGATCTCAATTCAGTTGAGCATCTGTGGGATCAAAATGTTAGATTCGCAGAGGCTCCATCTCGCAACCTGCAGGACATGAATGATCTGCTGGTAACGTCTTGGTGCCAGAAACCACAGAACACCTTCAGGGGTCTTGCAGAATCCATGCCTCGGTGGGTAGGCTCTGTTCTTTCTGCATGCGGAGAATCAACAGCATATGTGCTTGTTTAAGCCCTGACAGACAAAACATAAATCCTAATGTAATCCTTTAGTCCAGGGTCATGGTGATGTGACCGGACTTCAGTATGATTTCCATGGTCCGGCTACTAAATACTTGTCTGATTTTTGTCGCCTGATACCACAAACAGTCACAGTATACTAACCAGTTCAGACAAGATAAATCCCCTTTTAAAACAAAGCGATCACATTCCATAGACTGCTGTTATCCATTGTATTTGGCAGTCATGCGTGAGAGGACATTTTGTTCCCATACACTAACACCCAAACACCTGGTGACAATATCTACTAGAATGACAATATCGATTCTGACAACCTACAGTCAATTCTCACAATAAAAACTATTACAATGGTCATGAAAAAATGCTAAGTATATTGGCTCCACCAAAGGAGGGAAAAATGTCTAATTGCTGCATATCAAGCTTGGAATAATGACAGAATGAAAGAGTCTTGAAGAGCACAAGCCAAGGAGACAGTGGGGATGTGTAGTCTATGGTCATGGTATGCACTGGGGGGAGGGTCTTCTGTTTGTGTGTTAATATGACGGGGGAGTCTATGTACTCACTGACCCCGATGATGGAGGGAAAACAGCTTTATAATGTCATTACATAACCATTAATGTGTGTCTTGTGATGCTTTGTTGCTTGCTTCTCAACTAAACACCCATTAGTTAGAATCTATGGCTCACAGAGGTTAACATGCATACCATTAAACATTACAAAACTGGCTGCTTATTTAAGGGTTCTACTTTTTCTGAGAAGGATTCAAGGAATACAGTATATGCATTTCAGATACCATGGAACAGGATTCACTGGTATGAGTGTTTGGAAGCTTGCTGTAGAATGCTGCATCATGAATAATGCTTTTCTGGATTTAGGTCACTCTAAATGGAACATAGTTAGAGTGACAACAGTGATGGACTGGTACACACACACACACACACACACACACACACACACACACACACACACACACAATATATAATAATTAACTGCTAACTGTCAGCAAAATGCAGGAGCTAATTTATGAACAAAATAGATATGCAACCCATTTCAATAAAAAGTGAAATGTAACTTGTGTCAGACTACTTGCATTTAAGATGTCTAAATAACAGCATCAACTTTTCTCAAGTTAGAAGGCGATTTGAGTGAAAACAAACTATTTGATGTAAAGCTCAGCAGAGAATGATTTATGGTTGGCAAACTTGGCATTTATGAGAGCTTGAGCCTCAAGGAAACATAAAAGGTCGTTGAAAGCAGCTTGCCAAGTGAAATATCTGATACACCATGCTGACTCATCATTCTCTGTCTCACATCGTTAAAAGCTTCTGCACAAAGAGAGATATCTAATTAGCAAATAGAAACTGTTGATGTAACACTGTAGGCCTACTGTTGAATCAAATGTTAAATATGGCTACAGCCAAACATGCAGCCAATTAATCATTAGCCTAGAGAGCGCACGAGAGAGTAAAAATGTTTTTACGGTGGGTTAAATGTGTGATTTTTCAATTAAATGTTTTATAGATCATGCAAAAAAAATCACATTGCTTTTACAGAGAAATAAACATACTATTCGATTAAAGATGATCATCGCTGCCTCCCTGTGGTGATGTTGGAGCAGTAGCCTACTTAATGCTGTTTTTGTTTTGCTGTTGGTCAGGTGGTCTTTTTGAAGTTGGCATGATGTAAGTTCAAGTTACCATAGTCTTTTCTTTCCTATTGTGACTGAGACGGGTTCTCGAACAAGAAAAAATGTAGGGCGGACCCGGACTTGATATGGTCCATCGGGAATTGATTGGATCGTGTGAGTGACAGTTTTTCCTTACACTCGCATACTTCCCTACATAGGCCTTTAGTAGACAAAGAACAGTATGTGACAAAATAAGTATGTCCAAATTCACAGTATAAAAGAGTAGGCAAAAAGTACCCATATGACCTCTTTCAGAGAGATTCTGAAACATTGGACACTTTACTATCCATGAGGCTATGGGCGAGGATTTGTGAATGGCAGTGAAGCGACGTAACTAACGCTGGTATATCACATGATAATGACAACATGGCGAATGTATGTCTAGTTTACATTCATACTGATATAGAACATACTTTTTTAGCGGTCGAGAAATAATCAGCTAACTTATTCAAAATAAGTTCCTACTCAAGTATGGCGGTGAAGTTCCTACTCAACCCCATACTTGAGGTTGTAGTTCCTACTCAAGTAACCCCATCCATTTTATGGGGTTCCATTTGTGCCAAAAATGAGTCGACTGCTTTGTGCTTTGTTCTACATTTGTACAGAACAAGATGTCAAAATAATGACAACAAAGCAAGATAACAGTTAGAACAACAGAACAGGAAGATAGTAATCAACACAAGATAACAGTAAGGACGACAGTAAGGACAACAAGCAATATGACAGAATTTTGACTAATTTCCATGAACAACTATGGCACTGACTGTTGACAAGGACTAATAAATGTCCTACAAAGCACAAAGCAGTCGATTCATTTTTGGCACAAGAGAGTATGTGATTTCGGACACAGCCGAGATGTCAGGATGGGAAGTTATTTTGATTAAAGATTTTAAGGACACATGCATTAAAATAATAATAATGTGCACAGATAAATCATTTATAACAAATATGGCATATTCCATAATTAAGAATGAACCATTTTGATGTCATGGTGACTTTAAGAGAAAATGTAGGGTAAACACTTGCAGATCTGCTATGTCATAATGGATTTAAGATATAAGTCCTGAGCAGTTTAAATAAAGGGCATGGAGCTGATGGTAAAGCTTATATAATGCTGCTTAATGTATTTCAGACACAAACAGAACTCAACAGACTATTAATAGCCACTCCCAAATAAATCAATATTTATTTGTACTGATATGGGACAATTGGGATCTATTAATATTTAGTTGATGGAGTTGTTTTTATCTGCATTGCTATTATATTTTAACACAATGATTGATGTAATAATAATAATAAAATTCAAAGCAGTGTAGCCATAATGCAATAAAGGAGAAAACAGTATAGTGTGACACCAAATGATTTACAATGCAAATTTCTTTTTGTTTCCGCACCTTTGGCATAAGAACACAAATATTGTTGTATACAGGTATCATATTCCAGCTGAGTTAAACAGAGAACAAGACCATTCTTTGTTTTGCCTGAAAATTACATCTGAAATTCTATCTACTTCTTGTAGAACAAATAATTTAATGTGTAATCTCATCTCAGTTTTGTGGATGGAGTGATTTACAGTAGGCTAGTAGAGATTAATAAGGAGAGTTTGAGATTGATTGCCTACAAAAATAAAAAATATATATATAAAAAAAATATTAAGCCTGATAAAAACTTAATAGGCTAGGCCTATATGTTATATTTTCTATTATTGGGCTAATCCTAAAGATTTATATTAATGCTAAAAACTAACCAGCCGATCCCTGACTTAATTTGAAATTGCATACTAGGCTACAAGTACTCTTACTATTGAATAAAATAGAATGAGTGGAATATGATATTTCGAATTCAGTCCTTGACCCTCATTTGCACACGTCCCGCTTTAAACTAACGGCATTTTCAGAGAAGATTGTTTAACATGTGATAGGCCAGATTTTATGTTTACAGAGTCAGACTATTTCTGTTATAGTCTGGTTGTACGGAGGCTTTATTTTATACGTTGTTTTCAAAAAATATATATACGCCAGTCAATTTACTTAAAATCATGATTAGTTTTTATAATGTTACAGTTTCGAACAGGTGTTACTTATGCCATTAAATCGTTACAATTGTATAGCAAACATAGATCTACTCAGTCTGAAGTGCAAAGCATATCGCTAGAGGTTTTTAGTTTGACATGACCATATTCAATTCAAATATAGCTGTCACTTTTGCTAGCGTTAAACCCACAGGAAACGCTGATGACTAGATAACTTCTTGATGGTGCAGTCGCATATCGATGACAATACCAAACGCGTTTGGACACGAAAGTGGAATGTTGCACAATCGGTTAGTGTGACGTGGGGTCCCGTACATTTGAGTCTTTGAAACTATTTAGAAGAAACTAACACCACGAATGCTTTCACACCCACTCTCTCTGCGCTCACTCCGCCCAGGAACCGTCAGTTTATAGAAGGAAGCGCTGAGACTTTTGAGAGAAGGATCGCTTTGTGATCAGAAGTGAAGATGGCAGAGGGAAAACAAGGTGCCAACATTGGCGCGGGAGCTGGCATACTTGCCAAACGCTTTCAGAAATCAATGAACCGAGCACAAGAGAAGGTAGGTGGTTTTTTTTTGTTTAGTTCAGGACCTTGGCTCTCAGGTCATGCTGCTCTGGATGTGTATTTTGTGTGTGACTAACCAATATATTCTACTTGTACGTGTTTATAAGTCCTGAAGAAAAATTATACAATGTACACAGGATATGAAAATGTTGTGAGTTGTAGAGCTGTTTTTTTCTTCTTCTCAAATTCACTTTTGTGAACACAAGGACTGCCACAGTGCCACTTCCTGCCATCAATCACTTCCTCCCTAAGCTCACCTCCTCTTCTAGATTTCACTCTTTTGCAGACTGCACACAGTAGCATTTCTTATCTTAAAAACACTCATTTGTTTTAATTCGGGAAGTGTAGTGTTCGCTAGAGCATTTCTGATCTTTCCTCATCACAAGGAACAATTGCTGTAATATTCGAGAATAAATGTGGAACTGCCTGGCGAGTCATATTTCAGTGGCCATACAGTGACAACTATTGATCTTCTGCCTGACATCATGTCTGACTGCAGTGTGATCAACTTGGTTGTAGGTCATGCAGAAGCTGGGCAAAACCATGGAGACCAAAGATGAGCAGTTTGAGGAGTGCTCTTCCAACTTGAACAAGCAACAGGTATGTATAAGAGAAAGAAAAACATGCTGTTACCTCAAACAATTGACAGTCTGCATTAAATGGGGTCACCGCTCAACATAGGACATTGTTATTTAAAGGAACTGGACTGGGTGAGATGTGTTGTGTTGTATGAACACTGATAGAATGATTATTGAAAGTAGCGCAGGAAACTCCACCTTTAGAAAATGTCAATAAGCGACTGCAGCTCTCTTTCTTTTCAGTACAGTATCAAGGGTTGACCTTTGTCTGGCCTATTTTGATCCCATTTATTCCATCAACCACTCCAGGAACCCCCTATAAAATGCTATACTTGATTGGCAATGCTTTTCATTAATTATAGTATTATAGTACACTTGTGTTGACATAGTTTCTCACTTAGGAACTTCACATCCTATTCCATGTCCTGCATGCTTAGCAGCACTGAGAATATATTATATTTGTTTAATAATCATAGATGGTTTACACTCTGTAGATGCAACCAAGTCAAGAGGCTGCTACTTTCAACCATAAAAAAATGTACATTTACATATTACATACATGTTTTCATGTTTTATTTTAATCCACTTACCGCAAACAGTAGCTTCAAGAACCCAATAGTAAAATCCATTGAACTAATTTCCTTACCACCTACACATTTTCTATTTTTATTCAGAAAGTTTAAATTCCCATAAGATGCCTGTTAAAGGTCTTGAGGGCACACATTTCAAAATACACTTGACTATAAAAGTAACTAAACATTTTTGAAATGGGATAGATAATAAAATACACTAAAAATAAAGTCATCATTTACTCATTTACATTTACAAGTTATTGTCCCTGTATGAGTTTTTTTCTTCTTCTTCTTCTTAGGTGAACTTTCCCTTTAATAAGCCTTTAGACAACATTATTATGATTATTTCTTTTCTCTTTCCAGACTGATGGTGTCAGACTCTTTAAGGATGTTAAAGCATACTACAATGCTGTTAAAGGTACTGTCTTACTCAATTGAAATACAGACATTTTTTGTATTGAAATCTACTGACTGAATCTTTTGAATCATTTAAATAACTAATTTTGGCACTCTACAGAACTTTGTGTTTCATTATATTTGTTTTAATTGATTTAGATTTTAGATTTGCAATTACTTGCTAATTATTCTATAGGCTGCTGCATGGGTGAGAGTGAAAGTGAGCTGAGATGGTTGTGTTTCTCTGATTCAGCATTTGGGGAAGTGAATGTCTGTCAATAATGGAACTGAAAATGCTTATGGTGTAAATGTCTACAAGAATAGGTGATCTTCCCAATTGAATTGTGGGCGTACTGCCCAGATGTATACAGGGCTTTATGAAAATATGAAAGGGTTATTGAGTTTGAGTAAGATGCAAGATGTTCGTGGTCTCGTTACGCAAACCATTTGCGCGCTTTTGATAGAAACCAAAGTCACCGCATGTGTTTTTAGCCCCATCTCACAGGTGTTCTAAAAGGATGAATTAGTTTCTGTGCTAAATCTCTGAATGTGGCTGAATCTAAAACAGTTTATGTAACTACCATATTAGAGAAATAAATTAATTATTAATTTATAATATACCACATTGAATGTAATTATTAATCAAATTTCTGTCCAGCACTGTATGTTTTGCAGCGCTTGATGACTCAGATAAGATACTTAAGAATGCTCATTGGTTGATTTCATAATTTCTTGTTAATACAGTAACAGCTTTGTTACTTGCAGTGACTCGTTGGGGATAGACAGAGTTTTAGTACTACTGCCAAATTGTGTAACAGTTTTAAAATAAGTCCTCATGTGATGTTTTGTACAATCCCTGTTTCTCAGTGATGCATGAGTCATCCAAGCGCTTGTCCCAGACTCTTAAAGATATCTATGAACCAGACTGGCATGGTGTCGAAGATCTGACTTCCATTATTGAGGTAGACCAGGCCTTTTTTGTGGCATTTTATAGTTGAAATCTCTACCTTCCTTGCCTTCATCATCTATCTGGCTTGATATTACAGAGTGAGGATCTCCTGTGGAATGACTATGAGGAGAAGCTGAGTGATCAAGTCGTTCGAACAATGGAGAATTACACCGGACAGTTTCAAGATGTCAAAGTTTGTATAGCTGCCAAATTACAAACCTGAACGTAATAAATTATGTGTTCACTATCTATAGCCTAGGTCTGTTTAGTGTGTTTTTGAAAGATTGCCAGGCTTGGTGTTGAATGACTGTTTTTAGCCTTGACAATTTTGCTGTTATCTAAAGTTTTCTTAGACTTTTTGATATTGTTTAACAAAACCAAAATTCCTTGGGGGAGCTATAACATTTGTCACAGCTTTAGTTTAGAGTAATAGATAGTATCAGATCATAAAACCATGATATCTTGATACATACCAAAGCATTGAATACTTATTATTTTCTCAAAGTATTTACATGGTACTTTAAAATCATTCTTAAGTTTACTGTAGCTTTAAATTCTCTTGCAGGAAAGAGTGGCTAAACGAGGAAGGAAGCTGGTTGATTATGATTCAGCTCGTCATCATCTGGAGGCGCTACAAAACTCTAAGAAGAGAGATGAGGCCAAAACAGGCAAGGTCAGCTAACATTTGATCATTTAAAAAGCCCATTTTAGAAATGGTAGCTTGTTATAGCTCATCACTAATTGTATAACCATTTCTGCTGATTCCTCTCAGGCCGAGGAGGAGTTCAGTAAAGCCCAGGAGGTGTTTGAAGAAATTAACAAGGAGTTAAGAGAGGAGCTGCCTGTCCTCTATCAAAGGTTGGTACAGCTTTATTGACAAAATTAACTTAGGGTGTACACTTTGAATGTTTAGTTCGATTGAAACAAACACTGGTGCGACTGCTCTTTTATATGGTTCATTTGAAACAAACACTGGTGCGACTGCTCTTTTAGTATGGTTCATTTGAATAAGTGTGAACGCTAAAAAGACGAGATCGCTGAAAAAATATGAACGCAACATTGAACAAAGACATGTACTGTAAACAAACCAAAACCAGGACATCATGTCTCTAGATGCGAGCCTTCTAGTCATAGTTGCGATGTTGCCCATCACCGTTTGGTACAGGCATTGGACCATGTCTCCTCGCAGCAGATCTTAGTTTGTGTGTGCGACGGAGGGAATCCTGCCGCTGTTTTGACTTCTTTACACATTTTATATGCGCTTCACAAGTTGTCAGCTCCATCATATACCATTAAAGTATGCATATACAGCGAATGTATTTAGCCCAAGTTTTGTCGCAAAATAGATGTCATAAAAGCTGTTTTTATCTTTGGATTAATAAGTGTGAATGTGAAACGAACCAGGACTAAATGTAGTTTTCTCTTTTTTGGTCCGGACCAAAAGAACCAAGAGAACCGAACTACAAGTGTGAATACACCCATAAAAGAGATAAATGCATTCAGCCAATTCCTTCCTGTCACCAAGGTCTCTAATAATAATAATAATGTAATTTAATTTGGCTACATTGTCTTCCTGTTTTCAGCCGTATAAGCTGCTACGTCACCATGTTCCAGAACATCTCAAACCTGCGGGATGTCTTCTATAAGGAAATGAGTGTGGTAAGAATGCAACATTTGCATTATATTTTATTTTGATGCTCCTTTTCTTACATAACAGAAAATCTGTTAAGTGCAACAGCAAACATTAAACACACAGTACTTCTGGGATGGACTGCCAGGGTTTTATTAATTACGTTTACTTATTTAAAGGTGCATTGCGCAACATTTCATGTTAAAAATACCCGTTTTTTAACCCATACATGCGTAAACAATTGCCTGATGGGCTGAATGAGCCCTTCTCTGATCACTGAGATTGCCTCTATAGTCCTGTACAGTAAAATAAATAAGAGGGATTCGGGCTCGAATCTGAGACTGGGCGTGACGTCATGCGCGTTCACGCTCACCAGGCGATGCCTCGGGGTTTGTTATTGTTAGCCGCCATTCTCCGTATCAGCAAAGACAACTCGAGCGACAAAACTTTAGTCAACTTTCGACAAAAGTAGAAGATGGATTCAAAGAGACCGGCTTGTAGTTCATTCCAAACCCCAACGCAAACTCCACGTAAGACAAAGAAAAGAAAACTTTTGTCTAGTTATTGACCAAAAGGGACAAATTGGAGTCAGGCGTCGGAATAAGACGAGACGAGAGTAAGCATCGGGAAGGCTTTCAACAAATGGATAGATCTCCGGTCTGCTCTAGGGCTCAAACTGGATCCTCAGTTGGCTGTTTTCTTGATAAAACGGTAAGATATACCCCAGTCTCTAATGTCTGATGCGGCAAATCTATGACAACAAATGACGATACGTAAAATGTGTAATGATTTAGCCTAAGCTAGATAAATGTACAATCAGAATTGATTTGACTAACGTTACCATTGTCAGTGAACAGGTGATAAACTAGGAATTGTCTTCGGAAGAATAGTACAACATGAAACATAAAACATGTCCCATAAAAGATGCTAACTATGTTTTTGTGTATAGTCTACCGGTAGCCTTGTGTTCTTTGCTAACGTCCTTTGCCTGCGCTCTGCTCTTCTATCTTCTTCCATCATATTACTTTAGACTGTCCACCATAGTCTTTAAACGCCGCCGTTCGTACTCCGTTATTAAGGTCCCGGTAGGCAGAACGGGAACATTGCGATAGCCTCCTCCATGCTGGTTTGTTGTTGTTGTATGTGGCGCCGCCGTGCTCGCGTCACTCGGTTCTGGCCACTGGCCAGTGCGACCGCAAACAGCAAAACCGAGTTTGGGGAGAGTAGTTCTTAGAACTGTTTAGAAGTGGACAGTTCCTATAACTAAGTTCCTATAACTACTTGTTATGAAAGCGGATATAGTGCCATTTGATTGTTTATTACCTTGAGACATTTGAGTGTACTTTGTTGACCAACTGTGTATGGTATGATTATTATTTTAAGCTTTTACAAATTAATAACTTAATTGTTCATGAACGTGTTTCCATAATAATACAATCATAAGTGGATACAGTAAACGCATAAAACAGTTCAACATGGAGATAGATGGAAACAAAAACTGAAGTTTTCTTCTACCCCCGTTTTCCCCTCACACATAAGTGTGTAATTTACTCAAATGCCTTTCCTTTCATATATGTAAAATGACTTGCAGATTTATAACTTTATAACCTCTGAAGACATTATGACTGTGAACAAAAGATTTGTGCGGCTGATGCTCCTTTGGTTATGAACAGCTCGTGCAAGCGTGCGTGTGCGTGTGCTCCATGAGCGTGCACACCTCTGGTTGCAGTTTCGCTTGTCGCCAGAGGGGTCGTAGTTCTGCAAAAACTCAGAGACCTGCGTTATGCACCTTTAACTTGGAAAATACACCTCACCAACATGTTTAATGTTCAAATCTTAATTAAAAAGTTAAAGAGGTCAATGTTGCTGAATGACTTATGATTTCATTTCATGTTTCAGTTAAATCACAATATTTATAATATGATGAAGAAGCTTGAGGATCAACACTCCACCAAACCCTTCATCATCAAAGGCCTGAACAGGTAATATCTTTATTTGGAAATAATTAATTTCTATGAAGATCCACTGGCCCCAAAGTTTAGACTATTGATCCATATTCAAAATGCATGAATAATTGCATAAAATAATAAGAAGGATAACAAACCCTTTTCCAGTAAAACCTTTCACAAAACTTTGTGGTTGCCAACTTAATGGAAAATGATGAACATCTTACTTTTGGTTACCTGTACAAATTTAAAGAAAACTTACTCCACCGTTCAAAAGTTTAAAAAAAAAAAAATTCACAAAGGACGCATTAAATTAAAGAAATGTAACTGTAAATACATTTATATGGTTACAAAACTTTTTAAATGAATGCTTTTCTTTTGAACTTTCACATTTCAATTCATCAAAGAATCATCACAAAAATATTTATCACATTTCCTATGAACGACTGTTTTCTGTCATCGATAATACATATTTCTTGAGCATCCAATCAGCGTATTAGATTGAAAGTTCACCTTTTCCATCACATAAAGAAATCATTAAAATGGAAAACATTTATTTTAAATTGTAATATTTCATAAAATAATTATTTAACTTTTGAACTATAGTGTACTTCATACATCCCCAAAAAATGACAGTTTGACAAGTTGGTTAGATGGCATTGCCAAGGAAAGTGTAAGATCTTGAATCATCTGTTTACGTAAGTGTAGATTAAGTAGGAATTGTGAGAGAAACTCCCAATTGTGAGATAAAAATTCGCAATTACCTTTTTAAATTGAGTTTGAAGTTTGAATTATAAACTCAGAATTGTGAGAAATAAAGTTAGAATTGTGAGATACAAACTGTGAATTGCAAGAAATTTAAAACTCGATTTTATAACTTTCAATTCTGACTTTATTTCTCGCAATCCCGAGTTGTGAGAAAAAGTTGCAACTTCCTTTTTTCTTTTTCATTCTGTGGTGGAAACTTCCATAGAAATCAAAGACTCTTTGTGTTCTGCATTGTCTTTTTATATCCCTTGTTTTCTTCCTCTTGTGTTTAGTTCTAAATCTAAGAAGAGAAAGTCTGTCACGATCTCTGCACCCATCCCCTGTAACACCGCCTTCCCTTCGGATCATCCGGGCATGAGCAAGCTCAGCATGCCTGACACCCTCACGCACACGGACACGCGTTCACACACTTCCTCCAAGAGCACAGGAAGCACAGTTTCTGAAATATCAGACTCTGAGTCGAACTCTTTTGACAGTGAGCCCAACACACCCAAACGACAGTCTTTGTGTTCGGAGGGTGAAGGGGTTCGTTCTGCGGGAGCCACTGAAAACACGTCAGAAAGTACAACTGATGAGTCTGTGCAAGCAAACGGCCAGGAACATCAAGGTTCAGTGGCCACTGAGCACTGTGAAGAGGAGGAAAGCAAATCAGAAGCATCATCAGAAGACACCCATCATGCATCTGCAGAGGGAGACAATGAGGCTAAGCCCTTATCGGGCGACGAAGACAAAACGGCACCTGTCCCCAGTCCTCGAATACCCAGCTTCTCCAAGAAAAAAGGAGAGATGGATCAAAATACAACAGGATGCAGCAAGATGGAGGGACCAAAGGAAGACGTTAAAGCCCAAAAGACAGAGTATGAAAATCCTCCTGGCTTCCTCGATAAGGTACAGTGTCTTTGGAAGTGTTGAAACAAGGAAAGTCATTGATTTGTATGTGTGTGGGTAATCATTGTTTTTGATTCTTTTCCATAGGCTGTTGCTCTGGAGAATCAGGACTCAGATGAAGGTGTGCTTCTGCTGTTTGAACAGGGAGATGTGATCCTTATATATGTCGATGAAGAAGAAAAGGTGAGGTCTATATATATTTATTGTATTTACTTAGCTCAAGGACTTTCTTGCATCTGGGAACAGGGTTTGAATTTGGAAGGTTGTTGGTTCCATCACCGTTAAGGAAACTGTTGTGTCCTTAATCATATTGGGGGTCAGTAAGATTTTTGTTTGTTTGATTTTTATTCAGCAAGGATGGATTACATTGAACAAAAGTAACAGTAAAGACTTTTATAATGTTTCAGACAATGTATTGTTCCAATAAATGCTGTTATTTTGAACTTTTTATTTCTTGAAAGAATCCAGAAAAAGTTCTGCTGTTTTCAACATTGATAATAATTAATTGAGCGGCAAATCAGCATATTAGAATGATTTCTGAAGGATCATGTGATACTGAATACTGATATAATAATGTTGAAAATTCAGATTAAAAATCTTAAATCTTAAAAAAGCTTAAAATCTATTTAAATAAAAAACTTTATTTTAAATTGTAAAATAAAATAATTAAATATCAAAATGACTGTTTTTATGAATAAATGCAGCCTTGGCTTCTTTAAAAATATTAGAAAAACGTACCGACCCCAAACTTTGGAACTTTCCAAATTTCAGTTATTATTACCTGAATAACTTGCCCCCCTCATGGCTTTCAAATCTCATCCATGCTTTTGTATATTCACATTTGCCGTGTCATACTCAGACGCAAAAAAAACAGTTGTGTTTGGCATCGGTATCAAAATGCAGCAGGTTTGAATAGAATACACGTCGAATAGAATTTTAGGAAGTTTATCAGTGAATAGCTTGTATGGACTATCTTCATTATTATTATTAGCGTTGATAACGATTTGTTTATTCTAATGAATCAGTCTGAAATCTATTAGTACTTTTCAACATTCTTGTAATGTGTGAAAATCTTTTATTCTAGCCGGAGGGCACAGTATGGGGTGTGAGAGAGAAGGACTGGATCCAGTACAAGGATCTAACACTACTCTCTGGCATTGTCAAAGAGACCATGATTAAGCGCATCACCTCTGACTAAGATACGTCTTGATGTGGGGGACGCAGGATGGCATGTGAACCCGAGGTGCCTCGAGTGCCCGTCTGAGTGCACTTATGACTGGATGTCGTAATATGAACTTTGTCTGCCCTTTCCACTAGAAATTAAATACAGCCTGACTTCTTTAGTATGGTGTCTTTACAAGTTCCTCTCGCAGCCTCAAGACTGCATAATCTTTGTTTTTTGTATCTTTGTCTTTCTGACTTTTATAGGTTTGAATTTTGATCACTGGATTTATGCATTGTTCTTCACTGTTTTATTTGCATGAATGAAGCAACATATTTTGTATCAGAAAAAAAATTGTTGTGTATTGTGCAAAAATATTTCTAAACATACTGCACTTTCTGGTGTTTTGTTGAACAGCTGTGGTCTCTTCTCTATGTGTGTATTATGTTATTGTCAATGTTGTTTCTCTTATAAATTCAGTGTTAAAGATTGACTACCAAGCTTTTTACAATGTTTACAGGACCAAAAAATGTGTTAATGTGAGTATTACTTTGAAACCGTTTTCTTAAATGAACAGAGAAAATCGATTGTTTTACTATAATAAAGTTGACTGCTGGAAGAAATGCTATATTGAATTGTTTTATGTATGTCCAGTGCTCAAAGTGGGGGGAAAATGCAAGTGTCATTTTTATTTGCATAATTTATTTTGCTTTAAGTATCAACAATCGTTACATACTGATTTTGACTTTCTGTAGTAAATAAAATATACTAGGTGACACAGGTAGGCCTACCAGTTTACTGACTTTATAAGTAATTCCAGTCTATATAGTGAATTAATATGAGAAACGGTGTATGACTTTTGTTTCATCGTTTTGTTTCATCGTTTTGTTTCAAATTTCTTGTTTCATCGTAGTGACAATAGATGGAGAAACTGGTATTTTCGCGGTAAGTATGGTTCCCAAAATTGTTGGGGTAATCACATGTGACCAACCACACGTAGAGCACTTGTTTTAAGTTTTTGTGACATCTAGTGTACAGTAGTGGAATTTGCACAGTTTTGCACACTCATTTGCGCGTAAACATTTTGGCAATTTGGCGCTCTTACTCATTCTCTCATACCACAGAGAACACGAACACTTTCACACAACAGAGAAATGATGATGCGACTAAAAATATGCATTTCTATGCGTCATAAAATGTACTACTGTATATTGTAACTTTACATACTACGTTTTTAGCCATAGTGTAGAGAAAACAAAATAGTTTACATTTATTTATACATCTATTTTTTATATTAATTACCCAGTAAATCTGACTCGCTTGTAAATTACCATAGACGTGAGGTGATATTAACTAGCCTGTCTGTTCAACATAGATGGCAGGGAAAGTTTATAGCCTATGGAATAAAAGTGCCACTAAGCACATGTGTAATTGATAATAGTACTGCTATTATTACCACCAACAGCCACGTTTCTTCCACTACTACAACAGCTGTGATTACTTAGTCCTAGATATTATTAGTTATAATACCACCACTATTTTTTACTTCTAATACAGCTACCGCATTTCACACATTATTTTAGAGCATTGTTTTGCGCATTCAAGCCTTTAAGTCAGTCTCTAGTAAGGATGTGTCGTTTTCATCCATACCCGTAGGAGTCGCTGTTTTCTGTTAGACGGACGCATAATTTCACTTTTGGTCCTCTGCTGTACATCGGCGAAGAGCAACAACAACACGCAGTCTCTCTCAGCGCGGGTTATGGAGCAATAAATGACAGTAAACGTATACTGGTCGTTTGAGGCGGTCTTACTGTCGTTCATAAAACCCCGGTCAATGTCAATTCTGCACTAGTAGCTGTTACTGCAGCTGGATCAGCGCTGTCTCCAGGTCAGAAGAGCGGATGCTCCTGAACAACTATTTTTAGTAACTGGATAGTTCTTTGTTGTTTAGGGATTTTTCAATAATGTTTTTCTTATTCGTGTATATTTGTCGACAGGAATGGCATTCTATAAGAAGTATATACGCGTGGTCTACTCGTGTGTTGGGATGTTGGTGGGATTTTCTGCGTTTCTAGTGTGGAACATCGCCTATAAACAGCCGTGGACAGCCGCGATGGGTGGATTGTCAGGTAAATTCTTTGGCTGTGTCTCAAATGCAGGTGAGCCGCCTACATAGACAGCATTTTTGGCCATCATAAACTGATGCTCAGCGCGCCTGGGATGCCAATGTTGTCTATGTTGGCAAATTATTAGTTTTAGCCTAGGCTAGTGTTCAAATAGATTTTGGTATGTTTTGAAATGGATTTTAAACTTTGCTTCTAATTGCTACTTTTGTGCCTTTCGTCGAGTATCAAGTTAGGGTATTTAAGCGAAGAGAGTAAAGTATACCCTTTTCGACCAAAAAGATTGGATTTATTAAATAATACCGTAATAATAATATATTACACACTATCATTCAAAAGTGAGGAGTCAGTAAGATTTTTTGTTAATGAGAAGACAATAGTTTTATTCAGAAAGGATGCATTAAATTGTGGGTTGTGTCGAACACGCAGAAGTTGGCCTGACATCATCATTGTTTCCATATCTAAATCAAAATAGTCCAAAATCTTTGTGTTTGGGATAAGAAGGGTATCATCTTTACCTTAATAAATACAAGCAAAAGATTTGAGATTTCGCCCAGACCAGTAGTTTTCGCTTTGTTCCTCAGTGCACTTTGATCCGTCACTATGCCCTTCAAACTCAGGGCCTTTGAGTTTGTGTTATGCAAGTATGGTCTAGTCTGTGCATTTGTACATTGAGTACAAGTTTTTTACTTTGGTCAGTCTAGTTTCTACTGCAAATGATGGCATGATTTTACAGAATTTTGGTCTGTTCAGTTCAGTTATTAGATGGTTGACCAGTCACATTAAATATTTCAACAATTTTTAGGTTAAAATGATAAAGCAGAGCATATTTCAGATGTTGTAACTGTGGCCACCGCTTAAAAGCACCTTTTAACTGTTTGCTGTTCACTTAACCCTTGTGTGTCCTTAAGTACAGTTTTGTCTTTTACATTTTTTAAGTGTAACAGTGTGGAAAAAATGTGTGTGGGAGGGGGATCTCAAAAAATTCTCCAAAGATTTTGGGGAAGTAGTTCTACCCTGGGTGAGTAATGTCAGTAAGGTTTAGTCCAATGCAGTCAGTAACTTTAACTAGTATTTTCGGTAAAAAGAAAATCCTCTCTGGGTCAAAATGTCCAAACTATGCTCCAAAGCTTCCAATTTTTATGACAGGTTTTTTGACATGGACATTTTTGTCCTCTAAGGACCTTAGAGTAACTTTTTATAGCATTTTATTATAAGTACAAATATTCCTCTGTGCAAGGTCACAAAAACGGCATAATAATTATACAGGAATTATAAAGCATGTCACACTGCAGTCACTTCTTGATATTTCACATGAACTAACCTATTATTTATAGTATTTGGGTTTTTAATGAGGGCAAGTAAAACTTTTGATTAGTAAACATCCTAACCACATACACCGCTGTTTAAAAAAAATGAAAATATGATGGTGTTGGTCAGGGAAATTATGGTTTGTTGTGTAATATCACAAAATGCTCTTCTGTAAATCTAACAGCACATGCAGAACTGAGAGCAAATAAGCCCTGTCAAAAGAATCAAACAGGAACGCAGCAGTTTACATGCATGTGAGAATATGACACAGCAATAATAAATTGCAGAGTCATAGATTCAGTCACATGCAAAACTAGTATGTGCTTTGACTTCATATCGCTCATTGTGTGTTATACATGTATTTCTCCAGGTGTTTTGGCATTATGGACTCTGGTCACACACATAATGTACCTTCAAGACTTCTGGAGAACATGGTTAAAGGGACTGAAGTTCTTCTTGGTCACCGGTGTCATTTTCTCCATGGTTTCCATCGTAGCGTTCTTCAGCTTCCTCGGTGTTGCCGTCTCCCACAACGAATGTGAGTAAAGATCCATACTGAAGCACATGAATGTTTGCCTTGAAATTGTATTTGTAACATTAAGGTGCGAACTAAATGTTCATTCATATCTGTCTCAGATGAAATGTTTTGAAGAGAAAGTGGCCTTCATTAAACTCAGGAGGACGTTTTTTTGAACTTTGATAACGGTTTCACTTTCTTTTTATTGCGTGTGTGTCTACAGCCCTCACAGATCCTGCCAGTCTGTACCTGTCGTGTGTGTGGAGCTTCATGAGTTTGAAGTGGGCGTTCCTGCTGGCCCTCTATTCTCATCGATATCGCAAAGAATTTGCCGACATCTCCATCCTCAGTGACTTTTAAATATACACACAATAACACACTCGTGCCCACAGAGAATGGAGACATGCTTGGCTGTTACCATTTGAAATGGACCAGGAACACTCAACGTGGAGAGTCAGAAAGCTTTCGTGTTTTTAGTATATCAATATACGACTTTAGTGTATCACTTCTCTCTCTTTCTACCGTTGTCTGTTTAGGCAGTCTATTGTAGATCTTTGTTAGACGCAAGAGTATGTAGAAGGATGTCATCTGTAATTTTACATTTTTTACTTTTTTATAGCTCTGATTAATGTCAATATTTTCACTTTGAGTATGTATCGTTTATAGGTATTAAGAGGAGTCTTTTGTCTTTCTCCTTGCTGCTCTTTTCTTGTTGTCCTGAATGTTTTTTCTGCAGTGACAGGTTTTTATTAAGCTGATCTGTCACTAAAAACCGATTTCTCCTGCTGCTGCATAGCATTTAGCATAGCATAGCTGGCTATTGGTTGTTAAATAAGCACTTTAATATTGTCTAGACAATGTGGTTTAAACAATCGCGAACCTTGTGTGGGAATCTATTGACGAGGGAAATGTCTGGAAATGCTTTTTGTTTTTCTTTTCTTGTTTATACTTTTATGACCCCAAAGCAACATCCAGCACACATTTGAATTAAATGAATGATTAAATCAATGATTTTTGTAGCATTTTTTGTAAACAAACAGGGTTAGTGATTTTCAGTATTTACCATCACATATCTGTCATCTGAGTGTTTAGTATAAATTCATTATTTTTACTGCATGCATGTATTTTATTAATTTGAGATTTCTTTTTATATTTTCACAGAAACACTTTTGTGAACATATTATCCATTATATTGTATTGTTATGAAATTAATAACTTTATGTATGTGTGAGCGGGCCATTAATAAAATAACCTGATATGGCAAGCAGACACATGCTTCTTGATTTCCAAACTGTTTTTAAAAAATACAGCTTTATTTAATTCTGAGAACAGCAAAACATGTTGAAGAAAGCCTACAACACATAAAAATCCAGGCAAATGATGTGATGGCATTTCACACAAAAAGCTTTGAATGTAATTGAAGAGCAATTAGGTAATGAAAAATGAATATCATCAGAAATTAATCAGCCCAAATGGTCTTGCTGACGTAGAAAAAAAAATGTACCCAAAACACTTTGTACCCTTTTCTTTATGTTTGTTATATATGTAGTTTACATTCAAGGATAGCTGTCTTACATGCTCATTGAAGGGAAATCAATATTAATAATAATAAAATGTCTCAGGATATATATATATATATTTTTTTTTTTTACATTTTTAAATGGATGAATATAAAGTGCAATTAACAAAAGCTTAATTAAAAAAATTAAGACCCTTCAAATGCAAAAAAATTGTAGTCATTTAACATTCCACATTTAAACAGTAACCCTTTACTGTTCAAAAGTTTAGGGTCAGTACGATTTTTTCGAAGAACCCTTATTTAGTCATCAAGGCTGCATTTATTTAACCAAAAATACAGTAGAAGAATAATAAATATTATTACAATTTATTAATTGATTTTAAACAGTAATTTATTCCTGTGATGCCAAAGCTGAATTTTCAGCATCATTACTCCAGTCTTCAGGGTCACATAATCCAGATTTCATTCTAATTTCTGCTGATTTGAACAGTTGTGCTTTTTACATACATTATATATATTTGTGGAAACTGTGCATTTTTTTTTTTACAGGATTCTTTGATGAAAATAAAGCTTTAAGCATCCTTGAATTAAAGCATTATTTATTTGTTTTATTTTTAGGATCAAACTCCTATAAAAAAATCTGGATAAGACCTGTGAAAACACATTTCACTTAATGTTTCTCATAAATTTTCACTATGCTATCCTTGTTTGACATTTCTCAGATGCTTCATGTGCAATCTATAATTGCAAAATCAAAAAAATTAGTCAGCATTTGAATAAATCACACACTAGATGTGATAATGACAGTATTTTGTTCCTCTTAGTTCCTAAGGATTGTCTCCTGTAATATTACAGTAGCTTCAGTCTGTTAAAGCACATGATGTCCAGCTTCGGCTTGGAGAGGAATGAAGTCTCCCAGAAAAGGAGAAAGACTTCTACATTGAATCATCTTCATCATGCTCCATTGGCTCATTTGGAAAACTACAAATCAGATACAAATAAAGAACAAGCTTAATATATTCATGTTTTGTTAGTTTCAGTTAATCTCTAGCCACGTTAGTCCAATATGATAATACTGAAAGCTCATAGAGTACAACAGTGCACAACCGCTTTTAGGGATTAAAAAAAAGTATTTGTTAAAGTGTTATAAGCCATGAACAAAACCAACCAGTCACATTACAAGCTTTGAAGCAAAAAAGTATTTGAAAAAAAAAGACTGTGTACTTTATGGATTTAAAGGGTACCTATCATGGAATTTTGAAAATTACCTTTCATGTAGTGTGTAACATAGATCTAAGTGAACAAAAACATCCTGCAAAGTTTTAAATATGAAAGTTCACCGTATACAAAGTTATTGTCTCTCAAAAATAAGAGTCGACTCTGAGTCACTGATATGAATCGATAGACAAACGATGCTTTCTCTCTAACTTTCGTTCGTCACTTGTACAAGTTATTTGAATTCGACACGCCCACTCAGTGCGCGCGCCGAGCAGACAGAGAAACCTGACAACATCATGTCGACGAGACGCTGTTCTGAAGTGCGAATCAAAAGCAAACTTTTTTTTTTCACTACACAAATGCTTTCAAGTGTGGATTCACGAGTCGGCTGATATAGGAAGGTTCAATACCAAGTTTATTTAGATCAGCTTCCTCCTCCGAATCACAACCTGTAAGTACTATTAATAATTGTTGCTTTTATGTGTGTGTGTGTGTGTGTGTGCGTGCGTGCGTGCGTGCATGCGAGTGTGAGAGTGAGAGTTACGCTCAGCAGCTTCTAGGTCTCCAATGTTATTTTTTTTGTTTTTTGAAATATGTGAAATTATGTGACGCGTATTGTAGTACTGCAGTGCTTTATCAATATGTTTAAGCTTTGGGTTAACGCAAAATATAACTGACTGCGTCATCGGACCAATCACCGCCGATTAGCATCACGCAAAGTAGGGGTTTGGACAAATGAGTCGTCAAACGAATCATTAGGGAGTCGGTGAGCAAATCAGGTAAAAATAAATGCATATTATAAGACAACAAAAGTGTTTTTTGTCATTGCATGCATGTAAAACTGTTGTTGGGGACTCCCAGAACATTATTAGGAACATTTTAAATGCCATAATAGGTACCCTTTAATGAGAAAAAAACTGAAGCGTTGTGAATGACATAATCGAATTAAAAACAATAGAGAAAATTTAATGTATTAATTTGCAGTTGCATATTATATACAAAAATAAATATTTGTATATATCTGCATATTTTGCATTTAACTTAAAATATATTAAGTATTTTTATAGTGTACTTATAGACTCGATTACATCCAACGCAGTGCTTCATGTGAGAGGGTGTTCCCCGTAGAGCTCTTTTGCTCATCGTGACACTCTGATTGGTGTAGATTTTTGAAGACTCATGGGTAATGTAGTTTTTTTACCAGGAATTCCACTATGACACAAGCTTCTTTAAAAAGTAAGTTGAATAAAAATAGTAATGCAAACTGATGGCTTCAGCAAAAGCAAATACCCTCAATTTAAAACCTTTGTCTATAAAAGCTAATATTAAAAATCAATTTACTTATGGAGAAAATGAGTGGAATTTTTACACAGGGAACCTGAATGTTGCACTTTATACTGTTGTCTTACCGGCTTCTGTTTGGAACATTCATAGTAAGGCCACCCAGGACTAAAGCAGCTTCAGTGCCCGCCGAGTATCTCCTCTCTCCTTTTACATAAGACAGAGACACAGTCTTCAGCATAGAGCTCGCTGAACGCCAGTACCTGACTGAGAGGGAGACGGAGAGAAGTATGAAAAGAAAAGATCATCAAGACCACAGAAAATAAACCGAAACACCACAAACTGAGCGATTCTCACTCTGAGCACGCAGTGCTGTCTCCAGAGATTTGATGGCGTTGGCACAGGGAATCCTCTGTAATTCCTCCTCATCTAACGGCTCAGGCTGCAGAAACAAACAATATTCAATTCATGCAAGACCCACGGTGTTAAACATGTTCATGTTGGCATCTGTAAGCACACACACACCTCATTTCCCACGAGAGCACTGACACAGGCTTGAGATGCATCGCAGAGGGATATGAGGTCATAACCTCCCTCTAACACCAACACCACTCGACCTTCAGCCAACTCCATTAATTTTTGAGTCAAGAACCCGAAACCTGAGACATATCACATAAAACCTTAAAAACCCGAAACCATATTCGCTCAGTGGCACATACTGACACAAATGTCACACCATAAAAGTATCAGTCACATTAGTCTTAGTTACAAAAACATCAGCGACTCTTGATATACCAGTTTAATATGTGTGAAAGCCTAATGACTTGACACAATCACGATAGCTGACATGGGCATATCAGTCATGATTTAGCCAGTAACTTTTGAGTCCCAACAAAAATGCAAAGTCATTATAAGCTCTTCTGCTTCCTATCTGAAGGACTCCTATTTTTATTCTTAGGGGAAATCCTACAGAGCAAGAAAATACAGACAAGCAAAAACACTCCAAACTCAGATAATAGAATGCTCTTGCAAAACCTAGTGAGCTATTAAGGCAACAAAAAAAAGTTGGTTATGAAAAATAATATATGTATTTTTTAATTATAAATAAAAACTCTATAAATGATTAAATATTTTTTTTTTTAAATACAGCGAGGTAATATAAACTAATAATTGTACCCGGTATTTGTGTGCTAGGTATCTTCATGCTTATTACAGTACTATGTAAACATGTTATATATGTATATGAATAAAATGTGAGTAATATTTCATAATGTAGTTACATAAATAAATATATATATATAATATATATTATATATAAATAAAATAATAAATAATTAGCACTATCATTTGGAAATTGAAGGCACAAACTCTACACAGTTTGTATTTTTAATACGTACATTTTGCTGAGACCATGTATCCACCCATAGAATCTGAGTGACCCTTTGCAGCATCAAAACCAGCTGAAACCAGCACCACGTTTGGGCAAAACTCATGAGCAATAGGCATAACTACGGTCCTATAAAGAGAGACACAATATTTGATTAATTAGTACATGTAGAGTTAATAGTGGCACCAGATGGAACTGCAAACAGGTTCTCAGAAGAAAGAAAATCATGCAGGTTTGGAATAACATAAGCGTGAGTAAATGATGACAGAATTTCCATTTTTGGCCAAGCTATCCCTTTTAACGTGAGACTAGAATGACAGTAAACGCACTAAAATGACTGCAGAATATTACCTGAATGCAGCTAGGTATTCTGCATCTCCCATCAGCCCTCCTGACCACGCCACATTTACATTATAGCCTTCCCCACTATCAGATCCTATCTGCAATACATTCAGTTAGTTTACATTTACATGCAGACATAAAGAAAGCACAGCTTTGCTCAAATATCCAACACACTTTATTTTCATAGAAGAATATACACAAAACAAACCATGGAGGGTCTTCCAGTACCATAGCATAAAGAACCACTGTTATAGTGATGCAGGGATATATAGAGGACATTAGGATCGGTGTAGAATATCTTCTCAGTTCCATTATCATGATGAAGATCCTGACAAAAGTGCAGGAGAGTGCAATGAGTCATAAAAACACAAACTTTTGGAAACTTAATTGACTCATACACACAAAAAAAGGTGAAGTTTAATGTTTGTGCCTCAAATTAAATAGCAAAAAGTATGATTGTTGAAGGCAAGAAGGAGATGAAATGAAAAGGCAAAAAGTATGATTGTTGAAGGCAAGAAGGAGATGAAATGAAAAGGCATTTGATTGCTTTTTAGAAAATGTCCCAACTTTTCTGGAAATGGGGTTGTAAAATCTCATGGTCACCCTTTATTAGTAAGTGGAAATATGTGTAAGTGTGGAAAAAAATCCACAAAGGCAAATACTGTGTTTTTGTGTGTCTTACCCAGTCGACTATAAGGATCTTTTTCACCTTAATCCGGTCCTGAAGCTGTTTAGCAGCAATGGCCACAGATTTAAACATACTGGAGCCACTGTAACAGACACAATGAGAGAGATCAGTATTTTATAGTGCTACTTAAAGTCAGTATGAAAAAAAAACGTCTCGGACTTTACATTATTTACAGTACAAAACCAACAACACACACATAGTAATATACAGCAATATTTACCTACATAAGCTACCGTTCGAAAGTTTGGGGTAGGGTAAGATGTTTTAATGTTTTTGAAAGAAGTCTCTTTTGCACATCAAGCTGCTTTATGTGATCAAAAATACAGTAAAACAGTAATATAGTGAAACATCACGCAATTTAAAACCAACTTTTTTATTTTAATTATTTTAAATTGTAATTACTCATGTGATGGAAAAGCAACAATGTAAAAGTCACTTTAAATTAAATTTTGATCATTTTAATGTGTCCTTGATAATAAAAGTTTTAAAAAGTCGTAATAACCCAAATTTCTGAAGCTTAGTGTATTATATTTTCTTGCTGAATATCCCATTTTATTTGACGCGAAAGTGACTGTGAACACCATTTCATGTTGATGTTGTAATGCGCAACTCACTTTGTGTGAGAATGTGAATCATGGTGTCCTGAGGGGGTGACCAAAGCAAACCCATTCTAAGGAGGAGTCAGAAAAAGAAGAAGTGAGAATATGTGTGGTTATAGGAGAAAGAATTGTGGACAATAGGAATCTCACCTTTAGCTCTCCTCTAGCCACAAGCAGAGCCAGCTCGATCACACCACCGAACGCCATATTCAGTGCTGCTGTACTGCAGGAACTATTTGATTTGATTTTTGAGAGCCCAGAATAAAGAAAACCATGTTGCCCTGGATGAACTGACTGTAGTTCCTCAAAAGTGGCCATCCTGCTTTTAACCCACTACAACACAAGCACACACACATGAATGTAACTTCTCATCACTGCAATAATAGTTACAGCTATATGATTTGTTCAGCATTGTTTACCTCACACTGATCCCTGAGGCCACACTGCTGCAATCTTGACCAGATACTTCTAATTCTGTCACCTTGTTCAAGGTGAAATCTGATATCTCCACAGTCACACACACCTTTCAGCATACGAGAGTCATACACCAAACCTACACACACACACATACATACAGTTACAAGAGTGCTGATATTCAGTTCAACAACACTGGGACTTCACGATCTTCCTATCACTCCGCTTATCTGTGTTTGTGTGTTTCGGACAGATAGTCAGTCTGTTATTTTGTGGTATAAATACTTTTATTAACTTTTACTTTTCTATCTAATCTATTTTACATTTCGTTGTCAATTACACTGTTTTTCTTATTTTTTCTCTTTAAAATCGGTGCTACCTGACTAGAGAATACAGAGAAAAAGAGCTGTTGTCTACCCTTTTGGCAAATAGGAAGGAAAACTTCAACACCCATAATGCACTGGGCATGTTGCCATCCAAGGCCACTCCTAGTCTGCTCCTATTGGATAGAATGGGTTGCCAAGTTTATGGTTTTTCCACTGAATTGGGCTACATTTAAACTGTTGCCACGGGTTGATTTTTTCCCCCTGTGCGTTAAAGTTTTGACATATTGCATAGATTAGATCAGGTGTGCCCAACCCTGCTCCTGGCGATCGACTGTCCTGCACAGTTCATCTCCAACCCTAATCAAACACACCTGAAGGTCTTCAATTAAGGTCTTAACAACCAATTAAGGTCTTCAGGATTACTTGAAAATTAAAGGCAGGTGTGTTTGATCAGGGTTAGATATAAACTGTGCAGGACAGTCGATCTCCAGGAGCAGGGTTGGGCACACCTGGATTAGATTAACTGAAATGTTTGTATTGAAATTGTTTCTCTTCTACCAATGATAAAACTGAGCTGGGAGTTACGTTTTGTGAAGGAGGGCCAGGCTGCTCTGTTATAACCATGATGTAGTGTTTTTTTTTTATAACAGTGACTGTGAAAAAATTATTTTACGAATGGGAATGAAATATTTTGAGTTTTGATATTTGGGATATGGTATTTGGGTTATTTTTGGGCTGTTTTTGATTGGCCATTGGGCGACTGTGATTAGGTTTGATATAAGTTTGATACAATTTTCACTGATAAATCTACTCTTACAATAATTGTTTTGTTAACTCTCTGTGGGCAGGGATGCAAAAATGAAAAATATCATCTGTAGTTTTCACGAAAGACCTGTAGCTGTCAAATAAACAGTAATTTCTCGGTCCGGGAAACACAAAGAGAGTAAACATTGTTCCTTTTCATATACTACCAAAATTGGAACAATACAAAGCGGGTTGAAACTTGGCGAACTTGCACTTTAATATTAACTTCTTAGTACTTAGAATATACTGTTTGGTATTTGGCATGTCACGATTTTTTATTACAGTAGTGCTTGAGATGCATGATCTCAAGTTTGTCTAAATCCTGATGATCGTGTGCTTCAATGGGAGCTAGAACTCCTGATGTACAAAAGAATTCAGATACTCAATGACACAAATGTCCATGTGATTAGTGACCTACTATAAATTATGCAAAAACATTAAAATATTTCTTAGTTTTATTTTTTAAACACCCCAAACTATTTTCCGCAGGTTGTTTTAACAGATGTTTTGTTGTGACACCCTCTTTCCTCCTACCTGTGGTGAATTTTGGTTTGCTCCTTACATTCTGGGCAAGAGGTGAGGTTAAATGTGAAGGCAGATTTCTGGCAAAGTTTGGAGAGGATTGCACACGTGCAAGTTTCCGGTGCAAGTTTCTTCGCCAATCCCAATATTCTTCACTGTGCAGTTCTCCCGGGGTATTACTGCAACAGTTATCAAGCGGGGCTTGAGATGGAACGCTTACTGCTTCTCTTGCTCTCTGCCTGCCCCTTTCCAGCTCTCCAGGACACACGGGCCACACTGAGCGAACAGATACCTTATAAAGAGACAGAGCTTGTAAAAAAGAACTCTGTGTGTTTGCATGCAAAAACAATTGCAAACGTTGCCTCACCTTTTTTGGAGTGTGTTGTTGGAATGTCTCCTGTGGCCACTGCTGATGGTACATGGGGTGTGGAACCATAAGAGTCTGAGTGTGTATGTGCGTATAATGCTGAATAAAAGAAGGTTCCGACTGGGTTTTGCACAAAGGCCTATGAGGCATCACTACACAGTGTTCTGGGACTGTGAGAGAGAAAGTGCAAATTACACAAACTTTTTCTTTACACAAATTTTTTTTTTTTTTTTTGCTCTCAAGATCAGTGAATGTGTGTGTTACCTGCAAGAAACCGTGGATCCAAGGTAAAGACGTGTGTACGCAGTGGCTGTAAATGAGCGGTAGAACATTCAGATAATAGGATGGGGTTCTGAATGCCAATGTGTAGAGGAGCTTCATCCTGAGGAAAAGTAGCTGCAATCAGCAATGAACACGGTGCAGGCTTATCGTAGCATTACCTACTAAACTTACCGTTGAAAAGATTGGGTCAGTGATTTTAAAACAAAATTCATTAATACTTCTTTTTTTTCCTTCTTTTTTTAGCAGGGTCTCTTTATGACAGTATTATAATGTTACAAAAGATTTCTATTTCAAATAAATGATAAACGTTTTTCGACATTGATAATAATAAAAACAATATCACAGTTTCCACAAAAAAGCAGCACAACCATTTACAACTATGATAATAATAAGAAACGTTTCATGATCACCAAATCAGCACATTCAAATGATTTCTGAAGGATCATGTGAGACTGGAGTATGCTAAAAATTCTACTTTGCCATCAGAGGAATTAATTTGCATTTGAAAATATCTTAAATCAGGAAAAGGTTATTTTATTTTGTAATAAATTTACATTATTACTGTATTTGAAGCTTTGGTGAGCATACCTTTTTCCAAGTAGCATATATATTATATATACTTTTATAAAATTTTATAGAAATTAAAATTAATTTTAAATTAATATATATTTATATAAAATTTTATAAAAGTTTCCTCTCAATTTAAAAACACTGTTATGCAGCTTTACATCAATTAAATGTGAATTATTTTAGAACCAATAACGGACCTTGTATGATGATGTGATATAGGTCTCTGGCTCTTGATGGCTCATCCTTTTATCTGGTGTTAAACCTCTCTTGGACACTGGAGCAGAACTGGAAGATACCTCTACAAACAGCAGGTCAGTACAGGATCTTAGCTTTTTTTTTATTATGATAGAGATGAAAAATATGACTCTTTTGAACAGCACGTAAGTTAATACACACCCATAAATTCGGGTACTCTGACAGCAGGGGGCGCACTGGTTTTACACTGCAGTGGGTTCTGTCTCGAGTTTACGCTTCTCTTTGGTCGCAGCTTTAGAATTGGCTCTGAGGCTTCTCACAAACATGCACACACACATTTATGTTTACAGTATAAACACATGAAGACTATATTTGTAAAATAAGCTCTTCGATGATTGCTCATTTCAAGCTCACATGTTTATTTGAATGTGTACATGTGTCACCTGTTCTTCTTAATGGATTTTCCTCCTCAAAATAAGAGTCAGGTGTGTTGGATGCACGCAGCTGTAGTGGATCCTGAGTTTCAGATTTCCTGAGAAACAAGAAAGAAAGAAAAACTCCAATTTCACAATTAAAATGCAACCTACTGTATATGTGTACACAGTTGAGGTACGAATTATTGCCCCCCTTGGTAAATATGCTGTGAAAATAAATCTGAATTGTTTGATCCTTCATAAAAACAAACACACAAAAATCGAACCTGTCATTGAAGCAAAACAGTTGAAAGTGGGAGGAAACTACATTATGAAATAAATGTTTTTACCAATACATGTTGGCAAGAGTTAGTAGAACCCCTAAATTCTTATGAGTAAAATGTCTCTGAAGTATATTCCCATTCATATTACTTTTTTTAGCACCCCATGGTGACTAGGAACACAAAACTTTGTCCAGCCATGTATACATATTTCCTAAATAATCAATAACAATGGGTAAAAAAACAAATAATATAGTTCTGTCATGACAACTCTCGAAAGTGTTTAGCATGGTAATTGATATAAACAATGTTTATAAGTTTGTACTATGGCAAAATACTTATACTATCCTGCTGCTGCTGCTGCTGCTGGTGGTGGTTATTTCTACTGCCAGTACATACAGGACATGTCGCTGTAAAAAAAGTAAGACATGCTGCTGCTGCTGCTGTACAATAGCATACATGAATTACACATAGCAGACCTATACAGGTGGAGCTGGGGAAGGAGGAGGGTTTCTGAAAGCACACTACAAACTGCTACAGCAAATGCTGCCCAAATATTTAAAAAGGTTGAGGAGCGAGCTCATTGGCTACTGATACAGGAGGATCCAATCAGCTGTGCCCTATAGAGAATAATGTGATGGCACGTATTGAGTTAAGGACCTGTCAACATGTGACATCTAGTCTTTCATGACAGAACTTTGACTAAAAGAATACCTCATGTACAGTTAAATATACTGCTTAATTTTTTTCCTGCCAGAGGTCCTAAACATCTTGTTCAGATAAATGGTATCATGATTTCGATACCACAAGATGAAAAAAATCAATACCTGATAGAACTCTTTAAATTGGGCCGTGTTTGAATCTTCCATCAGGACAATGAACCAAAACAAACATAAAAAATGATCACAAAAATGGGTCACTAAACATTAACATGAAGATTCTGCTATGGCCATTCCAGTCTGCTGACTTGAACCCTACAGAAAATTAGTGGGATGAACTAAGGTGATATTCAAACTCATCAGGCATTATAAGAAGACTTGGAGCTGTTATCTTGGCAAATGGAGGCTGCAAAAAATGGAATAAAAAGGGGCCAATAATTGTGGCCAACATGTATTAGAGCAAAACATTTATTTCATAATGAGATTTTCTCACCATTTTCAATTGTTTTGTTAATGAACGTTTAGATTTTCATGATTTTTTTTAAATATATGAGATCAAAAGGATAAACAATGCAGATTTATTTTCATAGCCTGCGTTGTTCTTATTTACCAAGGGGACCAATATTTCTGAGCTCAATAAGGAGTAAGGAGACAGTAATGGCAGGTTTTTATTGTTTGTAACCTGATCAGCTTCTTGCGAATATGTTGATTTAGTATTCGTTTCACCTGGTCACTGGCAACGGCACCTGCCAATCACAACAATCATCAAATCACACCAGACCAGACAAATTATGTTTTTAGAAACACCATATGGAATTACAGTATACAACAGGGTCAGAAATTAAGCATGGCTTGGTGAAAAATCCAGATGAAAAGGATTATATGTCATTTATTATAAAAAATAAATGTTTATCTGACATTTTAAATATTTCATAATATTTCAATCTAGGCCTGTATGGGTTCAGACACTGTAGAAAGCAATTTAATTAGTTTTGGAAAAACTAAGCCATTCTCCAACGGGCCAAATATCAACCCTTAACAAAAAAATTTATAATAAAAAAAACACTTTCTGACACTGGTATACAATAAAAAAATATATTTGTAAAAAAATAAAAACTTGAGTATACTCTGTTCACTCTTCTTTTTACTCAAAGGCTGATTAAATGGCTGTTTTCCCACTTGTGCGCTCTCCCTCCCTCTCTCCAGCTTCCTGTGTGGATGTTGAGACATCTGAATAATGAGGATGAGACAGAATATTAGTTCTGAAACTGGAATATTGAATATCAATGGTTCCAGAACAGGCTTGTTTCAAAATTACACTGCAGTATGCATGCTAACCAGGGGCTTTAACAGTGAGGGTCTATGTAGATATCTATATTACAATTGTAACTGGATGCCAGCCCGAACCCCGCCCACAACATTTTTTGGTCGTAAAGTTCGGTCTGGACTCGATCCATTAAGGAGTAATTATGATCGGTTCAGAAATCGTCGGGCCAATCAAATTGCCAGGGCGGGCTTTATACGATGATGGACAGATGATCTGCAGTTACGTAATCATCACGTCATCAAACGTATTTCTTTCAAAAATGATTTTCATGTTTGCAAGTACTCAGCGAATCCTTAAATTATTTTGCAACACCAGCAAAGATCGTTAACACTAATTATTTTTTTAATACTTTTTCCAGAGTGCGTGCATTTGAGTTCTGTTGACAACTATGCGTCGCTCAACATACGTCACTTACTGCATTCCTCTGATTGGTTGTAGGTCTATCCAATTGAGTGCAGAGTTTTTTTTTTCATGGTTCGGTTACGACACGCCTCATAATCAAAGCCCTATGGAGCAGTATCAGACTCACATTCTGACGAGAATATGAGTATGACGAAGTCAGGCTAAGAATGTACATTTCCAGAAGAAAATGAGAGTGGCTTGCAGTGGCAAAACTCGACATTGGGTTAGCATGTTTTTAGCAAGATGCTAACACAATTAGCATGTTGCTAACACAATTTACCAAGTTGCTAGCATAGTTTACCATGATTTACCATAGTTTACCAAGATTTAATAGTTACCATGATTTACGATGTTCTATGATGTTTTACCGTGATTTACTCTGTTTTAGTATGATTCACTATTATAGCACATTCTAGTATGATTTACCATGATTTACCATGTTTCTAATTATTTACCACAATTGACCACATTGTAGTATGGTTTACCATGTTTTTAGTATGATTTACCACGTTCTAGTATGATTTACCATGATTTAGTCAAAAGAGCCAACCCCCATCTCTATACGATGTTCTGATGCTGAGATATGGGTCTTGCTAAACGGTTGCTAGGGTACTCTGTTTGGTTGCTAGGGAGTGGCTTGGGAGCTGCCAATGTTTAAACTACAAAAGCTGCTTGTCAGTATGAATGACATTAACCAACTTGCATGCCTCTATGACATTCAGGATGGAAGATATCTCTCTTTGGATTTTGGTTGCTACAATGGTTGCTAGGGCAGGGCTAGGAAGTGTTGAGGTGATTCGTGATTGGCTGTTTGCTGCCCCAAGTCAAACGAGACCACCCTCATGTTTCTATGACCCTTCTATCCAAAGATATCCCTTTGATCTCTTTCAATGAAAGTCTATGGAACTTGTTGCTATGGTGCTCTAAATGGTTACTAGGGCGTGGCTTGATAGCTTCATAATGATCCTGAGAGACTGATTGGTTGTCTAAGTGAAATGAGCCCGCCCCTTGTCTCTATGACACTGATCCAGAGTTATGTTCAATACAAAATCCCTATGGAATAGTAGGAAAAACGTATGCGTTTCATGGGCCGTCCTATGCCATAGTCAATGGGGCAAATTTGGGCTGCTCTTGCCCTCCAGGGGTGCAACATTTACCCCACTGTGCGGTATTTTCTTACAGAGCCTGCCAGCCTCTTCAAATGTGGTAAAGTAAACGTTTCTGCGAAATCCCCGTTTGGAGCAATGACTCTTCAAAATTTTTCGCAATGTTAAGTCTATGCATTTTTTGGCCGATTTTTTGCCCCTGGGGCGAACATCGTACCCCCGATCTCTTATAAAAGTCATAGCACACCTCTCCTAAAAAGGCTGCACGATTTGACACTTCATTCATGGGTCTGTGACAAAAATTGCGGGAGGAGTTGCGCACCGAAAAAAGTGGAAGAAGAAGAAACCATGAGCAATAGCAATAGTTGGTGACTATCCCTTTAAGCCAAAAGGTATACAGTCAGTCACAAGAGTCTTTAATCTAATAGGTTCAGCAATGCATGACTTACTTTATCCCCCCCCCCCCCCCCCGCTTTTCCGTTTCTGTAGTGTCCTTCACTGTATTTTTTTTTTTATGTACTTAACACATACCGAAACATCATCGCCATTTCGTTGTACGCTACCACAGAAACCATGCTGCACTCAATCTGGGCTGGATCACTATGGCAACCCTCCAGCTGACAAGGAAGTGCTCTATTAAAACCCACATTGAAGAAACTTATTCACTTCCTGAAGCTAAAATTAGAATTGTTTGTCTGATTTAGGGGTGATTTATGTAAGTATGGTATGCTATTCTCATCCTACAATTTGCCTGACCTATATTTGACTTAAATGGCTCTTGGGAAAACATTTCAGTCAAGATGACAAAATCATCGCAATGCAGAACAGTCTCAAAGTCTAACTTCCAAAAGTTCTGGGTCAATTTTTGCAGCTTAAAAGCTTTTATTTATCCCCCCATTAAGATTTAAGAATGAATAAAAGCAGCAGAAGTGCAAATCTCACACTTTAAGGGTTTCATGCTATACATACAAATAGCAAGCTAGGTGATTGGCATGCTTATATATATTTTTTGTTCTAATACTAAACTAATAAAACCAAATAATCTTACTCAAAAAGATTCAAAGTTTGACCAATAGTTCAATCCAAAATGAAATGCTATTACACTTCCACCTTTGATCATATGAATGCCACATGCCATTATATTTGACCTATTAAGTTACAAAAATATAACAGGAAACCTGCGATGTGGCAGAAATTGCCGTTGTCTATATGGTAACTGAACATAGCAAATAAAGTTTAAACACATGCAGGTCTCTTACCTGTCACATCAGCATAGCTTTTCACCTCTAATACGTTTCCAAGCACCAAATGCTCATCTAAAAATGACACATAACATCCATTTGCACTTTCTGGCTGATCACTTTATAAAATCAAAAGCAGAACTACAGAAATCTGAATTCAAACCACGACAGCGAGCTCCAAAGGTGTGATTTCGTTTAGTGACATCTACATTTATGTTCACGCTGTCAACTCTGAAGCCCCTCCTGTTGAGCTTTCTCTCTTCTCACTACATCAACAGTTGTTTGCTTCTCTCGAACAAATATATCAATGATTTCATTTGGAATCCCTAAGTTGTGCGTGCAAATGATTGATAACTTAATGTCTGCAATAGCCACAATGTAGCTTGCACAATGGTTTGCTGCCAGAGTCACGTATAGGAAGAGTGTGTATTTGAAAGATAAGGAAGGCAGGGCACACGCTATTATCTGGTGCCACCCTTACCAACTAATGTTCAGTAAAGGGTTATTCTAGGATGGAAAGTCAAAAGACATTCAAGTGAGAAAAATGAATGAGGCGCACTACGAGCAATTTAAAAACATTCTTTACCAAATCACTAAATATATAGAATCCGGTATATGACCAGGAGAGAGCAGTGATATATTTTGCATTTCAGGTCACACACACCATAACATGTTTACATGTCAAGCATCAACACAAACATGTTGGTTCAGTTATATTAATGAAGACATCTCATAGGCACAATGGTTTATATACCGTACAGAAGTGCTGATATTTGCTAAACCCAAACCCACACAAACCTGTTGATATAATGCAAAACATGATTTGGCTAATTAAAGTAACACTATGTAGTTTTTCAACCTTCATAATATATTTCCAAGACCCTTGTGATGGTACATCGACTTAAAATAAGTTAAATGACACGTCTGCCATAGCCTGACGTGGTCTGTATCTATCTGTACTTCGGGTTTCGGGTAGGAACCCGTGCACAAAAAGAACTACAAAATTCAACTGCTTTACGTCAAGCGATACAATAGTCATTATTTCGTTTTTCTTCGTTTCTGATGTCGCAATACATCATCATTTCATGAAATCATGTAACATACTTTACCTTGTCTGTGGACATCGTTCATTCTAAAGCCGGTGCTGGATAAAGAGCGAGCGTGCGTGCGACGGTAGGCTAAATTATTTACGACAGCGGCAATGGACAATTTCGTTTCCAACCAGTAGGGCGACCGAAGAGGAAAAGTTACTTGGTGTTACTTAAATTAACTTCTCATATAGCGAGGGCTACTTCAAATGTCCTCAAAATGTCTTGTTTTATCTTATTTATGAAGACATTTTCAAAAATCTGCAAGTCAAGACGTTGGTCCATTCTTCTCATCCATTCAAAGTCCCAAAAATTTGAAAGATTTTGGGCCACAACTAACAGAGTTATTTGCAAATTGGAATTAGACAAAAAGTGCTACAACCATCCTGGGCTGCGTTTCTCAAAAGCAACATAAGCCTATAGATTGTAGAAGCATTGGCTCATGATGCTTTTGAGAAACGAAGACCCGGTCTCCCCTAAAATCAAACATATTGCAAATTGTGCTTAATAGAGATCCCGAGCTATGTAGGCTATATCCTACTAAAAGAGAGGGGATATTGCAAACAAATAGTGGGGAAATTTATATTTAAAAACAAAACCCATTTGGTTGTGTATATAGTCTTTATTTATTTCATCCTTGATTTTTCTCACATTTTTAATCACTGACTTCTTTGAGCTGGTTAAAATGTTGTTATATGAGCCAATTTGCAAGTAATTTAGAAGAGGTTTGTGGTTCTGTGGCATTTTGATCAGATGTCACCTCTGCATGGCATCAAATGAATGATTTGCTTTTTATGATCAAACTATTTGTTATCAACTCTGCATGATGATATTTAAAGGCCCTCCAATTTGTACATTGGAGCTCAACATGCATATAGTGTTCCAGTGTGAATGTATGCGTCTGTGTTTGGTTTTACACCTGCTCTACAGGAAGCTTTGACCTCACCCTCCTTCACTGAGACTTTCTCATTCTCTGTTTGTGCGCTCTATCCAGGCTTGTCTATGCAGATCCCTGGGCTCTTTGCTAAGACAGCAGAGAGGACAATGTGGTTTTACTCAGAAATACACGCAAACCGCCTGCCCCATATAAGAACCACCCCAGGTCACTTGCACAACCACCTGCAAATGCATCCCCAATCTCACTTTCAAAAAGAGCCAAGCCCATGGGTGTCCTACATATTTTGAAAGTAAAAAACACGTAACTATTTTGTATGTTGTTCCAGTAAAACCTGTGCTGACCTCACCGCATTTTCTATCCATTTGCCCAGATCTGTGCATCCGTGTCTGTGTTTGTGTGTGAATGACATTTCACTGACACTTTGACATTCTGAGCATGAGCTAAACTGGGGAGACACGAAGCAACGGAGGTTTTCCACGTGATGCATGGGCCGGTTGAGTTTAATAGCTCTATATTGACATCTAACATCCTGTAATTACTAATGTTACATACAGGAATTCAGTGTGACACAACCCAGATTAATAACACTGGCCTTCTCATTGCTATATAACATTAATACATGTTTGTTTAAAGACAGCACAATCATTATATTTCATAATATAGCTGTTTAGCCTATATGCTTTAGCACATACTAACATTTGAACTTGTTGCCCTGGCTGGATGTTATGAAAAACTACAATGATCTGAAGTGTGCGAGATGGTTGGTAAGAACCAGTGTCAAATGCCATTTATTTATTCATAAAATGTGTAAAGCACCTTTTTTTAAGGTACAGGGCAATAGAGAACAGACAGAAAGCAAAGAAAGAGGGGACAGGAACAGGAAAGGACCACAAGCCGAGGCTCGAACTTGGGTCGCCCGAAGAAAAACAACATGTCAGAATAAGGCCCATGGCTATCGGCTCCTACTTTAAGACCATTACGCACATTACGTTTCTTTACCTTAATACATGTGTGCGTGTGTGTATTTTCTTTTTTTATATTCAAAAACTATTTATGATTTATGGTATAGTTGTTGTACTGCTTTCAGTTTTCAATGCTGATTAAAAAAAGACAGAATGTTTTATAGTATGACCTAAAATTTAAAACGATTGTGTAACACAGAATTATATTTCAGATCTAGACTAGTTCAGATTCAGTATTTCAGATTGGTTCAAAAACACTGTCCCAAATTTAATAATTTGAATAGAATGTAGACTGTGTTTTAGGCAAACACCTGGTTTGTAACACTTACAGTAAAGCTAACCAAATAGGCATCTTCTTCAGCAGAAAACTCATATCAGCTATAGGGCACACTTCCAAGGAAGCGCCCACAGTATTAATACCCAGAGACAGAAATAGAGAGGGGGCAGGGGTTGATAAGACAGCCATTCATTTTTCAGCTTTTACTGAACTTTATCTAAACGGCGAAAGCACCCCGCCCTGATTTAGACCCATGTTTACACACACACACACACACACACACACACACACACACACACACTACTCTTTTAGATGGAGTAACGTTAGATCGAGTCCATCAACACACCAAAAGCTTGCACAGTCCTATAGCTTGTGTCGACATTTCACTCGGGGACCATTCATTTATATGATGATCGCATTATTTTTTATATGCATCTGCTTGTATGAGAATTAAAAAGAGCAGTTTCATGTCTATCCTTGTATTGTTCAACTTGTCGAGGTTGATATGGGATTTATAAAGTAGTTATAAAAGGAATGCAATATATTTTTTAGAGAGAGTATAAATATATGGTAATCTAATTACACTATTGAAGATGTAATTAGTAGCTAATTAATTACTTTTTTTGAATAACTTACACAAATGTATATCGGCCTATGTAAACTAGAAAACAGTAAAAAAAACTACTTTGGTTAACATTAAACTTAGATTCATATAAATATATATAAACGTTTTTGTTTTTTTGTAAAATAATTTTGTTTAAATTCCAAAATTGTTAAAAAAATGTTTTTGTTGAAAAGTCAGTCCATTAAAGATTTATGTTTTTTAAAAAACCTTACTTAGTATTTTATTTTTCAACACAATATGCTTGAGTATTCTTCTCAAATCACTGTCAGTAAACAGGTTCCTGTTATAGGGGCATGTTGTCACATGTAGTGAATTAACTTTTGTCCTGGCCAGTAACAGTAAAAAGTCGCACTAGCTCGCACTTAGATATAATCAGATAGAGTACAGGATATATGTGTATTTGGCGTGCTGTCCGAGGAGAAGGCTCCGAACTCATAATTGGCCCGAACCCAGAGTAGCCCCTAACCAATCCCTGGCTGGGATAGGAATATTTGTGAGTGAGGAGGAGGGATGCTGGAAAACTGTTGTTGAACAGAGGTAAGTCAACTCTCTATATAGGCCTCCTCTCGCACTGATTGGACTGATTATCTGAACATGCTCCTCCTGAATTTAAATTAATATAACATTATTTTGAGTTGAGAAAACGTATAATATAATCGTCTATAAAAACCTGACTGTCAAAAATAACCAAAATCAATTTATTACTACTAAGGTTAAGCATACATGACTTATTAGACAGCTCATCAAACATCTCTGTAATTTTGTTCCAAAGATTTTATGCGTGAACTCCATGAGTTCTCCCAGCTAGTTAAAATGTACTTTGTGTTGCCAACTCATGCTCAGTGTGTTCCATATCAAGTGAACATTGATTGACTATAGACATTTTGTGTACAAAAAGCTTCCTTTTAACTGTACGGTGACCCATGTAGGGAGGAGGGTGCCTGTTTATTTTTCTCCTGTTTTGTGGTTAGCCATGGAGGTAAGATTATGTTGATTATTTTGTCCTGTTGTCCTGGCTACTTTTATTTTTGTTTTGGCTTTTCCCACTCCTGAAGCTTTTCGCTGGCCTCCTCATTTTGTTTAAATAAAATCTCCCTTTAATTGTATCCCCTGACCTGAGGTTTTTTCTTGTTTCAGAGTAGGATATGAGACTCAGGACACCTCTGTCTAGTCTGCAGGGTTTAGTTGCTCTACTTTCTAAACCTGTGGTTAAACGTGTGGTATGACTCAAGAAAGGCCTGGAGAGATATAGAAAAGGCATTCCCCATTTGAAATCCACCACTCATCACATAGCTTCACCGACTTTGGTTCAGTCTCCCCTCTCTTCACCTCCTGGGATCGGGGTAACGACCGACCATCTACTCTGTGGCACAAATAGGCACCTCTTATCTCCTGTTCCCCACATGGCAACGAAAATCAACCTACGCTCTGCTATCCATCGTCTTGTGACTGTGCACCCTGATAAACTCTATTCTCTCCTTATTCTCTCTCACACCCACACTCACCACAATGAGTTGAAGGTACTCAGGCAGCTGGAAAAAACAGGTCTGCTTTGTATAAGATATCTGAGAGATGCTCAAAAGATGAGATCTACCACTCACAGTCACAATCAAACACTCCAACATCAATCCCAGCAATCCCACATAGCATAGCTTTTCGATCGAGGGAACCCATGCGCCGCTAACTTCCGAGTTGTCCTACAAAGTGACGTCATAACTTCCGCACTCTATAGTGTTTAAATCATTAACCAAACCTGTTAATGTAAAATACAATTCCTATAAAAGGAAGGCAACCTAAACAAGTTAATCAAGGTCTTCAGGGTCACATGCATGCTGCATCCAAAATCACTCTCTGATGTATTTCTTTTGGATAAGTAATTACATGTGACCATTAAAAGAGTATGTTCGCTTCACTGCCATTCACAGATCCTCTCTGGCCTCATGGGATTGCATTGGATGGATGCTCACTTCAGAAGCCAGCATAGATATACCTTTTATTGTCTATGATATACACAAGCCAGTAAGCAGCAGGTCATCCGGGTACTTTTTGCCTACTGTTTTATGGATACTGGTAATTCTGACATACTACAAACCTTTCACTTAGTGTTTTTTTGCCAACTATATGGGATTATCATGCATATTCATATTATGTTACAGCATTATGTTGCTGATTAGGCTACCTGATATCTGCGTGTCGCCCAAAGGTCACGACCATAGACTGTAGTAAAAAAAGGTCACGACGTACGAGCCACTTAATGTTAAACAATGAATGCTAGTGACTAACTAATACTAATTAAACGTGTTCATAGAAGCAACTAATTAGAGAAAGTAACACAAAATATTTATTAAAATCACATATATTTTTTTAAAATTAGAGTATATAGAAACATCGTACATTGTATTTTTTAAATATATATTCGAACCCATAAACTTAGCAAAAACGCCGTTGTTGCAAAATGTTAATCACTTCTCTTAAGTTAAAGGGAAAATTCAACCAAAAATAACATTTCTTTTATTTACTCACCCCTATGTTGTTCTAACCCGCATACGTTTCTTTCTTCTGCTAAACACAAAAGAAGATATTTTGAAGAATGTTGGTGACCAGACTATTGAAGTCAACTTAAGGGCGAGTAAATGATGACATTTGATGACAAAATGATGACAGAAGAATTTTCAATTTTTTTTTTTTATCTCCAGCAAACCTCAAATAAAGTTGAACAAAAAATATATATATCATGGCAAACATTTTGAAGAATATCACACAGCCAATCAATTTATTATTTGGGTTAATAATTATTAATAAGGCACAATCTATCCAGTGTACTGAGGCCTCCTCTCTGTTGATTGCCATTCTGCTGAACGTTCCTGGATGGCAGCACTGTTCACATTAGCAGTTAATACTGCTGTCGATATTAATAATTATAATAATACATTTTATTTATAGTGCACTTTTCATTTCGACGAAATCTCAAAGTGCTACAGTAGCAGGGGGTTAAAAACAGTTCCAAAAAAATATCACAAAATCAATAAATAGCAATAGAACACCACAAAGATAAAATTAAAATCATAAGTGTTAAAAGGCCTTTTGAAATAAAATTGTCTTTAGTACCTTATTGAACACCTCCACAGTTTGTGGAGCCCTTAGGGTCTCTGGGAGGGCGATGTTATCTTTTTAATAGTGTGAAACTTGGACAAGTGACATAGCTTAGCAGTTAGCAAACATCAGCATAATCTGTTCCACAGGCCGATTGCCTCAGTGTGTGTGTGTACAGTCTCCATCTAGTGCCCATAAAAAAATAAAATGCATGTGTACTTAATATAATATAGGCTAACTTTTAATGTTATATGTAATATATATTACATGGGTAAAATTTGCTTTGAAAAAGAATATAATTTGATGGGCCCTTTCTAAACATATGGTCACATGACAAAAATAGATTATTTTGCTAGAATAGGCCTACACAGCCTACCCCCACTCTCCTCTATATTACAAAATAATCAAAGAAACAAGTGTTTATTATTATATTCTTTTATTGATTTGTAAAACATTTGACCAATATTACATGAAATCAGGAACATGAATTTACAATACTTTATGAAGAAAAATAAGAGAAAAAAAAAAAACAGGCATTTTTAACCGTTTCATGAATGGTCATATTCAACTGTTTTTTTCCTGGTGAGCAGGCATACTACCGTTAGCCTGTAAACAGCTAGCATTTGCATTACAGTTTTCTTTATGGTACCCATTCACTCAGAGACAGAAGTGCTTCAGCACTTATGAGCCATTTAGTGCCACAAACTTTCTATTGATCTCCTGTCCTATGATGCCCAGACAGAAGAGAGGTAAAGAGCATGTCTCTCTTCATCAACTCTTTGTCAGTTGACTCTGTCATCAATTCGAATCCATCTTCTACTCCATTTTAGGATTGACCTGGCATGAGGTATTGACCATAGAGCGTATGCGAGGTAATGTTTGAGCATGTGTGATTCGCAGGGTAGATGATATCCACTTGACAGATCACCGTTTAAAAAGAGAAAAAGAGAGAAGGCCATGCTCTGTCATGTTTTGTGTAATTATTTTTTGCGGAGCAGCAAAATCCAACTGAGCAGTCAGAATAAAGAGGGGGAGGGGCCTGAGGATGGCCAACCAATCCCAGCAGCAACTGGACACTGTCAATCATGGAAGTGACCACACCTTAACAGCTCTCAGCTTTCTTGTGAACATGTACGTTTGTTGTCTGTCAGTCCGTGTTTGTGAATGTTTGAACGTGTTGGAGAAAGCTACGGATACAAATACTGTACACACAGATAATAATAGTTTAAAAAAATCTGATAAAACAGCTGTTAAGGCGTCTTTGTTGTTTAGTGATATTCATACATGAGGTACTGGGTTGTCCATGTGAGCCACTGCACAGCAATAAATACAAATATGAATCATAAAAAAATACAAATCAAATGTGTCTGTTCCCCAGAGAGGTAGTTTGTTATGGTTACATTTTGGACTAGGAAAAGAGACCAACATCAATTTCATCTCTGTCTTTCTCATGTCTCGCTATCATCACCATCATGCATAATGTATATCTTGCAATGGTTTAAACATGACATGTCCTGGTTTGTCTGATATTAATTTATGGTACGTGCTGCACGGATATTCTCACTCGTTCATCACGAAATCAGAACAAAACAAATAAGTGAATGATTACAAAAACGCTCAAAACTGGAAGATTGTTTTCCAGTTTAAAATTGAGTGTACACCCTCATCCCACAAAGTACTGAGCAGCTTAGTATAGAGAGAAGGCATGAACACGAGAAAATAGACTGTTGAAAGAGAGCAATAAAATAGTGAAATATATATATATATATATATATATATATATTCACCAGCACTGGGCAGGAGGTTAACATTCAATCGTACTTTCCTATATTTGCAAACATACCCACACATACACACACAACCATCTGCCCTGTGCCTCCAACTGTACAGATAACAGAATATCAAATCTAGTCTACAAGAAAATATTTTAATCTTTTACATTTGCAAAGTAATACTCACATATATATATATATATATATATATATATATATATATATATATATATATATATATATATATATATAGCAAACCTTCCATATCATTAAATCTTAAGTGCCATGACTAAGTTATTTATTAGTAATGTACTAAGGAAACGATAACCTTTTCACTCACACACAAATTACCCATCTATCCTGGGCCGAAAATGTGACACCCAATCAAATATGAATATACTTGGTGTATAGGTAAATGCTATACATCGCCCTCGCTTAAAAAAAAACACGCTTCCAGAAACACGCGCACTGCGCTCGCCGAGGAACCGCAGTTTCCAGGTAGTTAAATTCAGCTTACATGATCATTAAATCGTCGACCCAGTTTCGACACCAAACTCACACCTACAGACAATCTTCATTAACGATGATTAACTCTCATACCACAGAAAAGGTTTTCCTAATGACCCTGAGCCCTGACAGAAAAGTAGAAGATTCATACAAATCAGACTTGATTAAAAAAGAGATTGTGGAGAAAGTGGAGAGAACAAGATATATAAAGCAACAGAGATAGTGCTCTGTAAGTATCAGCCCTCTAATGCGACTCGGGGAGTCGACGGTCTCGCAAATGTCACGTTCAGCTATTATACAAAGAGGAGAAAAGGACTCTTAAAAAGCATATTTAAAATGAATAACTGAACGACTAAGGCCAAGCTAAGGCAGCTGTGTTTGGTTTAGAGGACACAATGCAGGCAGTGGCTAGAGTGATATTAACACGACGCACAAAGACATGCAAAAACGTCTATACCATGGCCGGCATGGTATTAGGTGTCTGAAATTACTGTTTAGATAATAACAACCAAGCGTAAGAAAAGAATGTGCTGAGTTATGTTACGCTGTAATTAGATTATGCTTTGAAGACCTGCCTGTGCAAACAAATATCAAAAACACCCAGGTAGCGTGTAAAACCGTAGTTACTGATGACAAACATTAAGATCATAAATTATCCAGCATGCTGCTATTAGAGTTACCTTAAAAAAGTTAGAACCAAACAAGTCTTATTTCTCAGTAAAGTCATTCCTACTAGTGTTTGATGCACAAACCAAAAAATTATTTGAATCTCCCAAAACCTGTCAAGAAGATACCCGTGTCATATTTCAACCCAAAATAAAAAAAGTATTTTTTTTTGCAATGTTACAATATTTTCAATACATTTTTCCAATTAATTATATTTATTAAGGACAAGTTTTCATTATTGTAATGTGAGAAAAAGTTATTAATAGTAATAAAGTTATTAATAACAATAAAAATTTTGTATATTATGTATATTAGATAATTGTAATCTAGATTATATTTTCATTTGGGGGGATTTTTTTTTAATTTTGTCTTGAAATATGAGAACCTAGAACTTTTTTATTATAGCTTTGTAACTTGTGAAACATATTATAAATTAAAAAGGAAGAAAAAAAGATAAAAAAGCATTCAGGATATTGAGGATTTCATGTGGAAAAACAAATGTGATGACTAATGAAGGAGGTTAATGCTTTGTTAGGGAAAATGCAATTAGTTGGATTAATCTGAAAAAAAAGTGAACAAAATTCAAAAAGTAAAAATGGAATGGAAGAGCGGAGAAATATGTAACCTATAGGATCTACAGTTGTGACTTCACAACGATGTAAAGAACAGAGGTAAAGCTCTCAGTTAAAAAAAAAAAAACATAATTCCTGTGTGTTTGCATAAACGCACAGTTAGATTGTAGTCTTTACATATTGATTTATAGCCAGCCAGGGCTGCAGGGTCTCTCTGCTAGACTCTACCATAAGCCACAAGAAGCGCTTATATTAAACTCTATTTACACTAATCGAAAAAGGTAAGAATATAGATACCAAGTCCTATTTACAGGTTAGCTGCGTGGCAAGCGCTAATGCTGCCCTAACCACTTTGCAGAGGCGTCAGATAATATGCCAATCACAGCAGAGGCAAACATTAGAGAAGACAGCCATTGTGTAGCAACCTATCAGAGCTCTGGAGGCAGAGGAAGGGGGCGGAGCTTCCGTTTAATTGGTTAAGTGGCTAGGCGAGGGGTGAGTTGGGTGAGCTGTGTGCTTGCATTAGTATTTTTAACCCTGTGCATTTAAAGGCAGGAGGTGAAGAGACAGGACCTCAGCAGTAGTGGACAGCGCTTTGGGGACCATGCAGAGGTTTAGAACAGGACTGCACACTCACACACTCATCCTACACATGCAGTGTAATACTGTTGGCTATTGATAATACAGTAAAACATTACTGTATTGAGTTGCCACAGTGAAAAACACCATGACCACATTACATTCTTGTAAGAATGTACTCCTTACATACAACAAACAAGAGGAAACATCTATGGCACTCCCTTAGCCGATCTGAAAATGATGAGGGATACACACACAAACACACATCACTCACAAACTTCGTCCTGGAAACTCTGTATGCATTTTAAAGGTGATTGTCCGTACATTCACTCCACACCTCTCCGGGTCACACCGTTTAACCCGCACATCTTGGATCTGACTCGGGTGAAGTAACTAGGTGACCTGTCCTCCGAACACTTCCAACACCAGAGGGGTCAGCTGCATGCTGTGTTCGGGCTGGAAAGAAAGGGAGCGGTACTGCTTGGAGTGCTCTTCGTTCAGGCTACGGAGGTCCGCCAGCTTCTGGATCATCTTAGCATAGAGTAGACGGCCCCCAGGGTGATGCGCGAGGATGTACGCCTGCAGGACCTCAGATAACCTGTCCTGCAACGCTTCCACTCGCACGTGGTCCTGCACCCCGGGCCGGTCTACGAGCACACAAACACAGACGAATGAGATTCCTGTTTGCAAGCATGGGCATGTTTTTAAGAAGTCTCAGTCTGTCTAATGTTTAGTGTATTGGGAATACACACTGACCTGGAGACAGCAGACAAATGCCCATCAGCAGCACATGTTCTTCCTCATGTAGGTTGAGCTTTTTTAAGCCCACCTGAAACTTCACCAGAGGCTCCAACAGCTCCAGAGTGTGTCCAGCTGCTGCCCCCAAACATACACAAAATCAGGATGATTTCATAAGGCATAACCACGGGTGCTGTTCATCACAAACTAAGGACATTTTTAAAAAAAAATAAATTATTTTTGAGAACCCAAATGTGACCCCGCCCCCATCCCCCAACAATATAGCTATTGTTTTATAATTAATATTTAATTATTATTATTACATAATTATAATTAAAAATAATAATAATTTGGAACAAACGTACAATACAATAAACAATACTTCCATAGCATGTATGATCATTTTTAATTAAATAATTAGTATAAATAAAATAACAATCATTATAAATATTAAATCAATAATTTAAAACCTAAATATGTCAAATAAAAACAATACTTTCATAGTTTCATAGCATATATTGGTACATTTATGCTAAAATCTAATGATAATTTGTACATATAAATTTCAAGGCAATGTATTAGAACTAATATGAATTCCTGTACAATAGTATGTTTATAAATTAACATAAAACCTAGATTTTGTTTTAAATGCTGTAAAAAAAAAAAAAATTGTTAGTCCATGATACCTAATGGTAATGAATTGTAAAAAGTAACTCAAGCTTCTTTTTGTGAAGTGCCTGTGCTATATTTATTTTTTATTTATTTTTTAAAGATGTATGATTATATATTATACATATTCAGTTTTCATTTTAATTTGAGTAATTTTTTTGTGGTCTTTTCATTTTTATTATAGTTTTTAACATTTATATTTTGCTTCAACTTATTTTTATTTCAATTTTAGTACATCAACTTCAATTTATTTTATTTTAGTTTGTTGTCAAGGCAACATTTCTAATTTTCGTTTTAGTTTTTTTAAGTTATTCATGTAATATCTATATCTTTTGTTTCAGCTTTATTTCATTTAACAATATTGTTAATACGGTTCACAACTGTTGCATGTCAACGCAACTGTCTATCCCTGTGAGCTTGGGTTTGTACCTTTTGTCACATCATTGACGCAGTATTTAAAATCTGGTCCTCCACAGCTCCAACTCATGTCCTCTAGGCTGAAAGACTGGTTAGACCTTAGCATGATCACTTCTATAGCACTGGACTTCAGCAAAGCAATCTGATCTTCAGCTGTCAGCTCTCTGAGACACACAAGAACAGACACAAACACATACACGTCAAACGTTGGCTCATGCTGGATTCTGTGAATGGCAGATGTAGAGGGAGTGGGTGAATCCAGTTCAGATTACATGACACTCCTATGGTTACCATAGCAACCTGCGCTCCGTAATGCATATGTATGTACGCACATTCTTAGGAAGCGGGGAAATACATGGACGTGCACAGAGGAAGGCAAGAAACATGTACTGAGAGTGACGGTTTAGAAGGTCAAACCTATTTTTATGTTCCTGAGAAAATCAAATAGATGACACAGTCATGTCAACAATAACCTGTTGGGAAAATGGTGGAACTTTCCACAAACGAGCACCACTAAATGGATGAAAGGTATTTATACTACAGGGCCGTTTAATGCTTGAATCTGATTAGTTGACAAACGTTTTACAATTATTTTCAGGGAAACGCACGGCTAAAGTAGTTCCAGGCAGGTCTTGACTGCATTACAGGTCCATATCACTCCACGTAGTTGACTGTAATTACAGAAAATAGGATACAATTCATAACAAGAAAAAACATGCAGCCCCATGCGCTTGATCTGCAATTTTCGATGTTTAACTTCACAATCAATGGAAACATGCAGTTTAATTTTAATAAATAAAGTATATAGTCCCTATCTATAATCAATAGAAAATTAAACTGAATATATAAATAAATTGATAGTCCTGCTGCACGGGTTTTCGAAATTATTGCAGATATTATAACAAATAAATAATTATTGATAGGCCTACTTGTTAAAAGGGCTTTGCGTTTCATTTATTAGGCTAGTCTACTGTCAATAATAGAAAAAAAATGAACGAATTAATTAAAACAAATTGAATTAATAAATAAATAATAATATTGACGGCACATGCTTTTCTGTCTCATTATTGCAACATCTCTCTCTCTCTCTAATAACTGCATTAATAACTTTGAATGTTTCAGGGAGTCGTAAGTGTGTCCCCAGCATTAGTCTGCTATCATTGGCTCAAACCTCCGTTACTAACTCTAAAATGACGTTTTGGAATTAGCAAAGGAGGCATGGGACTAGATGCGTACGAAATTAGTCCTAGATACAAGAGAGTTTTAATGACAAAAACTTGACAAACGCCTTGAAATACATCATCTAAACAATGTTTCGAGATGTGGTAACTGTAGTATAAGCGGAAATAATTGACTCCGGGCTGTTGAATTATTGGAAAAATAATGCACACCCGAGGTGTAATGGCTACTCCGCTTCGAGTCGTGACCGCATTACCACCTAAGGTATGCATTATTTTTCAAATAATTCAACAGCCGGTCGTCAATTATTCCTTACATAGAACACCATTGCTCAGGGTCCACAAAAGATTTTAGCTCCAGGCCCAGAGAAATTAAGAGCCAGCCCTCGCCATCAGGGATATCAGGGTTGTTCACCATTCAGTTGAATTGAGCAAGACATAGAATTGAAATTTAAATTATAATTTAAAGAAGAATTAAATGAATGGAATGTAATTAAAGAAATATAGCTGCTTTAAATGTAGTTTTTAATAATATATAACATAATTATGTATATATAATAAATTAAATAATTCCAATAAATTCCTTTAGATTACTGTTGAATTTCTTCAAATTGCAATTCAGTAATTCCTCCTGCCATTTCAATTCAAATGAATTTACTTTACCTGAATCCAGGAATCATCTTAGCAAAGCCGATGACTTTTTGAATGCTGTAGGAAACCAGGTCAGCCAGGTGAGGAAGCATGGAAAGACCGGAGCCATCATCCTCCTTTGAGTCCGGACTGGAGCTCAAACCCTGCTCCTGATACATCATCAACAGATTACTCAGATTCATCTTACGATCTCCTGACTCTACAGATGTGGAGAAAGAGATGGAGGGGAGAAGAAAAAATAATGAATGCTTTGCTTCATCTCAGAAACCTTCAACAATTAATGTAACAGGTACACTGACTGCAGTCTACTTTGAAATGAAAAAATTAATAATTAATTTTTTTTATTAATTATTCTTGTGATGGGCCAGTGAAAATGTTGATCAATGGCCCAAGAAAAAAAAAATGGACAGGCACACTATTTTAATATACTGGCTTATAACTCTATCTACTTTGCTGAATAACAGAAGCGTTATCTCCCCCTTGTGTCTGTTCCAAAATCTGCCAACACCTTATATAATACAGTCGGATAACAAACAACTTCTGTTGTGAATGTTTAGTGAATTGTATGGAAATCATGTGCAAAAAAGAAAATCTACATTTCAGCAATTTTGTGCACATTTCATTTGCTGTCATTAAATTGCATTATGTATTATGGACTGCACGGTTATGAGAAAAATCCTAAATGTTGCTTTTTACCCTTGATCTTGTAACTGTTTATTAATTTGGATTTTTTGTTATTCCGATTTGTAATAAATTATGCAAGCTTGCAATAAAATCATTGAAGACATCTTCCCTGCATGTTTCCAGAGGTACACGTGACAGGTTGAGCCTGCAGCTCCGCACAAGCTCACTGACTGTCATGTGTACTGTTCTGCACTCTTGCAAACGCCTTCATGACAATAAACAAAGCTGTCAACAGGCAACACAGCCGAATAAATCTCTTACTTACATTTTCCCTATAGAGCAAACAATATCGACATATCCGAACAGCTGAAAAACAACGTTTTGATACAACGCGAATAGATACAATTGTAATGCTGTCATTGACACGTTTCACAACTAATTAAATCAGCAGCATTTAAAAATGTATCTGAATTGTATATCAAAAACAAATTTCAAGGGTTATTACATTTTTTTTTTTAAACCCAGAAAAAAAATATATATATAAAAACTATGATTAGAAAAAAAAAAAGTACTCGTATTGTGAGATGTAAGATTATGGTCATACCAATTATGCCTAGTAGAGAATGTATAACAAATGTCAGTGTGTGTGTGTGTGTGTGTGTGTGTGTGTGTGTGTGTGTGTGTGTGTGTGTGTGTGTGTGTTAAACCTAAACTGAACTAAACTAAAATGTCCGCACAAAGTATCAGTATAAAGTATAAAGAAATCAGCTTAAAAATCATATATATATTATATATATATATATATATTATATTATATATATATTATATATTTATTTTTTTTTGTATGTTGAAATGCAGAAAGTTTTCGGTGATGGTAGGTTTAGGGTTAAGGGATAGAATATACAGTTTATATATTATAAAAATCATTATGTCTATGAAAAGTCCCCATAAAACATGGAAATGTGTGTGGTGTGCACGCATGTGAATAGTCTGTTTGTCATTAGAGTGGCTCTCCTGTGACGTCAGGCATGGTGAGATGGACGTAGCCTGCTGTGCATATAAGACACACAAACCTCTAACACACAAACACTCATGCCTGCCTGCGCCTCACACTGGGCTGAAAAACATTTCTCAGAATGAACTTTACAGGTGATTTACGCACAAACGACTGCGTGTGTACATGTGTTTATCATGTATACGCATTTGTGCGAGTGTGTCACCTGGAGAGTGGCTAAAGGAGTCTGAGGAGGCGTCTGATAGTGAATGAAGAGAAGCGGCTCGGCTGGCACTGCGTGTAACTGGACCCTCTCTAACTGGAGGCTGCAACGCAAAACACAAACAGAGACATATGAATACACTGAACATTAGCAATGTATGGATGCCTAATAAACAAAAAGGTGGACCATAAATGTATTTGAACACTAAAAGTATGAATGTCTTACAGTTATTTGACACATAAACATTTGGTCAGAAAAAAAAAGTTTTTAGGTTTCAAATAATACTAATATTGTTTGGAAATTATTGTTCGAAACGTTATCTGGACAATTTTTGGTTGTCAAATGTTAGTGGAAAATGTTAACGTACTAAACTATGTTTGCTCTGCAAGGAGATATATATCATATTATGCACCCCAGTTTGCGGTTAGTAAGATGTTTTTTATTTAGAAAGAAATCAATACTTATTCAACAATTCTATTCAGTTTTCATTCAATTATTCAGACACATTAAATCAGTCAAAAGTGACAGTAAAGACTTTTTACATTGTTCCAATTCTAATGCAATTCTTTGGAAAATTATATTATTCAATTCATAAAATGCAGAAAAACTGTTAAACAAAAATAATAAGAAATGTTTCTTGAGCAGCAAATCGGCACAGAATTATTTCTGAAGGATTGTATATAATGCTGCTGAAAATTGTAACATTTGACTTAAAATCACTTTAGCACCAGTTGGTTAAGAAAAGTTTGTTCTGATTTTTTTTTAGAATCATTTGTTTGCAGAAGGCACTTGGTTTGATATTTATTATTATTGTATTTTTAGGTCACTCAAGAGTACAAAAACACATCGGGGCCACTGTAAAAGAAGATATTAAAACTGGTTGAAAATAAGAGAAAGATATGCAGAGGAAAAGAACAGATTTACTCTGAAACGTGAGAAGTCTGAGTAGGAATCGTCATAGGTTTTGTGGTGCGCATCCACCAGCGTGTCAATGATGTTGCGCTGCTCGTCTGAGAGCCGGGGCTTCTGCGCCTCCCTCTGTGCCTCCTCATCCTTTCTCCTTTGGATCAGATCCTTTTTCCTCTGAACCTCTTCATCCGTCAGGATAACTGAAGCAAAAGACAGACGAGTATCATCACTATATGTACTATCATTTTATTACAGGCAGAATACATCTAAAAAATAAATGAGAAACTAAAATCGAATATTGTATGTTGTAATCCAGTGTTCTATTTTGACCATAATGCATCATAATTTAGTTGTTGCTGATGATAATCGATAGCTTTAAATTCAGTCTCACAGACACTGATGAGGGGGAGAACAATTCCATCAGACCAATATTTGTAGAAATACATAAAAGACCCCCCCCCCCCCCTTTCTAAAACAGCTAAATCTACTGGATATTTTTTCTTCATTTTCTACACTAAGCAGAGAACTATTATTATTATTGTCAATCTCTCTGAATAAAAACGTAATTGTTTAATTTTAAGTTTAACATCATTCTCTGTGCCTTCCCTGATATACTCTGAAGCACCACACAATTTGAAAACATGGGGGCGATGTCCTATATGAGAACGTGCATTACTACCAGTTTATTTTGGATCGAACTGTGACCTTGAGCAATATTCAGGTTTATAGCCATTATGATTGTTTGGGTCAATAAAACATTTCAATCAAATACTGCTGCTTTATGACTTGTTTAATTCAAATTTATCTTATCTTTCTGTGTGTGGTGTTTGTTTAAAAAAGTGCCACCATATAAGCTGCACTTTACGCTGATGAATCTTCAAAACACAAGAGCAACTGAGCATTTTGAAATCCCTGAAGTACCTTTCACTTACAAAATGATTTGCAAAGAACTGCCACTCCAGATCACGTGCTCACAAATGGCAAAACTACTTCCTTATACGAAGTATCCCATTGCTAACAGCCTTGTGTAAGGGACCTTTCATCAATGAACCACCTTACTCGCTTCTGTCTGGAAAAACCTTATAAATAACTGTCCCTTCCTGGAGAGCCCTTGAACACTGTAAAAATGACAGTTGGGACATGTTGAGACTCATAGCAAGGTTCAATCAAATCGAAACTATAATTAAAACATGATATAACAATGTGACTTGGCTCCCCGTGATCACTGTTCCAAGATGTGTCATGTTGGCTAGTAACTCACACTCTTTCATCATGCCAATATCCAGGCAACGCTTGAGTCTGCAGGCCTGGCAGTGGCGACGGTTGTCTTTAGTGATGGTGCAGCTTCCATTAAAAGGACAGGTAAAACTGGCCTTCCGCTTCATACTGCGCCTAATGAACACACACGCAAAAAACGCACACACATAAACTATAAATAGTCTGGCAGTATCACATTGGTTACAGATAATACATGTTAATGTGTTTCTTAATGAACATCGGTGTAAATTTGCAAAGACCAAATTGGATGAGAGAAAATGTGTGCGTGTGTACCTGAAGAAGCCTTTGCATCCCTCGCAGGTCATCGCATTAAAGTGAAAGCCAGTGGCTTTGTCTCCACACACACCACAGATCCGTGGAACATTGCGGTCAAACTCATCTGGCACTTGAGTGGATGTACTAACGGCTGACTCCATCACTGTAGGAGACGAAGGAGGAGGAGAGACAGTCAGAGACATACATTCAGAACTGTGCATTTATGGGGATGATGGGAAGAAGAACACTGACTGTGTAATGTGCACTACTTGGTCAAAAGTCTGGAGTAATTAAGGTTTTTATTAAAGTCTCTTCTGCTCAACAAGGCTGCATTTATTTGATCAAAGATACAGTAAAACAGTTATATTGTGAAAAATGATTCCAATTTAAAAGAACTATTTGAATAAATTTCATGTCACATGATCCTTCAGAAATCATTTCAGAAAACATTTATCATCATTATCAATGTTGAAAACTCTAAAATTTAAAAGTTTAGTGTCAGTAAGATTTTTAAAAGATTTAGAAATGTACACTTTTGTTTAACAAGAACATCTTAAAATTATCAAACGTAAAGACATTTATCATATGCTTTCAAGCTTCCTATTCATTAAAGAATCCTGAAAAAAGTATCACATTCCCCACAAAAATATTAAGCAGCAAAACTGTTTTCAACATTGAAAATATTGAAATATCTTATTATTAATAATTGAGCACCAATAATAATTGATAAGCACCAAATCAGCATAATAGAATAATTTCTGAATGATCATGTGACACTGAAGACTGAAGTATTGATTGCTGAATATTCAGCTTTGCCATCAGATGAATAAATTACATTTTAAAATAGAAAACATTTATATTAAATTGTAATAATATTTTGCAATATTACTGGTTTTACAGCATTGGTGGACATAAGAGACGTCTTTCAAAATCGTACTTATTCCAAAGTTTTGACCGGTAGTGTAAGGTGTAATTTCCCTATTTCTTCAGCACTGACCGACAGCATAACAAAACCACAAATCATAACTGACATTCTTTAGCAAGTGTTGAATAATTAACAATCATTTAATAGAACAATATATCATTCTGATTAAAGCCATGAGACCAGTATAACAAACCGAATGGGGGGAAAACAGAGTTCTTTATATAAGCATCACTAATGTATGCGCATTGATAAACAGCGTACGAGATAGAGGGGAATCTTAATTAGCTATCAGTGCTACACCACTGAGAAAGGGCTGGACCGCTCAGAGGATTGGAGTAGTTGTAGGAGACCGTGCAAATTAAAACAAACAGATGTCAGCTTCTAGATCTCCATAGGAAGCTTTTTTCAAAGAATAAAAAAGAACAAGGTCAGCAAACACATAAACATGATAAAATCATTATAGCTCGATGGAACAACCCATGAGAAAGAGCAGCCGTGCTGAAATGAGCCAGAGGTCACGGTGACACGCCAACTCAAACAGGTTAAAAAGAATCAGGTGATAAGAATATTGTCACAATAAATGTGTATATGATAACAGCACGTGATTAACCCTTTTACTGTCGTAGAAAATGAAACAAGCAATGAAGTTGAGATCTATGTGAAAGGTCGCAGGGACATCACGATTCTGTGTACAAACAGGAACGGCACAAACCAAATAAACACAACTCTGCATAGAAAGTGATGTCACGGTTTTCCTGTTTTCACTCCTTTTTGAGCTCTTCTGTATAAACGCAAAATCGTTCAACTGGTAAATATGCTAAAAGTTTCATGTAGTGCAAGTTCCACAACAGAAATACCAGTTCAGATCTAGAACACACGCACACACATGACGTGACCTCTTCAAGAGAAAGTTCTCAAATTACTCTAATGCACACCGAAAACTCACACTAATAAAACCATTTCAAAACACTTCAACACATAATGATGCATTTATCTAAATCGGGCTGTTCATTTATTCATCTATTCAAAATGTGTGAAATATTTGCAATCTCAGTTTGTGAAGATTTAGTTGGCAGTCAGCCATAAACATGGCACTACTTATGTGCATATTTTTGAAGGTAACCTGCAGATGGATGTTATTTTTCTTGACTTTTCAAGTAATGATAATGATTGTTTTTGGTTGTCAATATTTAGACGTCTTCAAAAAGGTGGATGGAAGTAAATCATATAAAAAATATAATTAAAAACAAAATGTATTAATAAACTTTGTGAACTTTGAAGTATAGGCCTCTACTGTCAGGGAATTACCAAACTCAAAAGGCAATTATTACAGCATAAGGATGTGCGCACACACAGGTAAGAAAACAGGAAAATAGCAGGTTGGGGAGAATAACTGGACAATAATAGCAGCCTTTACTTTGTTTTTTTTTACTGCAGGCCTTGTTGTAGACCAGACCATCATTGAATATAGTGCTCTAGATGGCTAGTGACTGGTGTCAGGAGCGGACGATGGCTGAATGAGTGCAGGTGAGAACCAGGAGGGATGCTGGGAAATGTAGTCTAGAGTACATGTGACAGAACCCCCTAATCCCTCCTAAACAATATAATCCATTGGGGAGTAGACAGAGGGAGAAGCCAGCAAGGACACCATGGTGGAGCCGCAGGACTGAAGGGAACGGGCAACGATGCTGGTCGGAGCAGAAGATCACCACAGCTAAGCAGACGAAACTGACCCCTGGTTAGCAGGCTGACTGGCAGATAACTGGAGTGCCGGCTCACAGGTGGGCATCTGGAGTCCCCACCTCAGTGCCCGTGACGAGGGAGATGTGATCACCCTCCGTGCCCATGACGAGGGAGCTTTGCTCGGCCTACATGCCCGTGACAAGGGAGCGTTGCTCGGCCTCCGTGCCCGTGACGAGGGAGCTTTGATCGGCCTCTGTGCCCGTGACGAGGGAGCTTTGATCGGCCTCCGTGCCCGTGACGAGGGAGCTTTGATCGGCCTCTGTGCCCGTGACGAGGGAGCTTTGATCGGCCTCTGTGCCCGTGACGAGGGAGCTTTGATCGGCCTCTGTGCCCGTGACGAGGGAGCTTTGATCAGCCTCTGTGCCCGTGACAAGGGAGCGTTGCTCGCCCTCCGTGCCCGTGACGAGGGAGCTTTGATCGGCCTCTGTGCCCGTGACGAGGGAGCTTTGCTCGGCCTACATGCCCGTGACAAGGGAGCGTTGCTCGGCCTCCGTGCCCGTGACAAGGGAGCTTTGATCGGCCTCTGTGCCCGTGACGAGGGAGCTTTGATCGGCCTCCGTGCCCGTGACGAGGGAGCTTTGATCGGCATCCTTGCCTGTAGACAGTGGGCTCGCGCTCTGGGGCTGGAGCGGATCCACGGAGCGGGCTCATGGGCTGGAGTGGACTCTGGAATGGTCCAATAAGCTGGAGCGGGCTTTGGAGCAGACTTATGGGCAGGAGCAAGCTCTTTCGTAATGACAGGAGCATACTAACATATAGAAGCAAAGCCTTTCCTCATCACCATCTGTACTGACGTTCTAGGAGAGTCTGCTGACTTGGAAATCAGATCCATGCTAGTATAAATAGCCTTTCTGGACCTGGGTTTGGGGACCCTGAAGTAGTCTTCTGGCCAGGAAGGGACTCTAGAGCTCACAATATGAGTAATGATGGAGTATGAACTGGGAGGATTTCAGAGACAGGTGGAGATTCCGCTGTGATGACTGTTGGCTCCTGAAGGACTGGAGTGAACTGGGGTGGTTGTGACTGAGGGACAATGATGTCTTCAACTGCTTCACCTACTGTGAAGGAGGATCCACTCAGCCACTGCACATATTCAATGTATTGCTCCAGGAAACACGTAGTAGCTGCCGCCAAATTTGTTTGCAAAAAGATAATCGTCCAAACCACTCCAGAAGATTATAGGGCATTGTCGTTCCATGGCACCAAATGGGAGAGCTCAAGGAACTCCACCACATAGACTTGGATCGGTCAGCCATCTTGTGAGATGAAGAGGAGCAAATCGGCGGGGTGGACAGGTGAATCTGTCTGTGCTCATATTGCTGTCTGATTTCAGGTAATTGTCAGACTCAAAGGCAGATAGACAGTGACAACCACACAGGTTTATTGCAACATTAGGATATGAGCGCATAGGTAAGTAAATGGGAATATAGCAGGTTGAGGAGAATGATTGGATAATAACAGAATAGTGTTGCAGGTGCAGGAGGAGATTGCAGATACGCGAACGGTGAAAGTGGAGAGAACACACTTCCTGGCATGGTCCAGACAAGTGAGTACACTGGTAAGGGTAGAGGCTTGCTGGAGTGTAGAGGGATCACTGGGGAAATGGAGATCAAGGGGCAGGTAGAAGATCGCTAGGGAATTGTTGGGATTTGTTGGGACAAATAGTAGGGGAATCATCTGTAATCCTTGTTGTAGAGCAGACCATCACTGAATGTGGAGTGTGTGCTTTTATAGTGCTCTAGATGGCTAGAGACTGGTGTCAGGTGCGGGTAATGGCTGAATGAGCGCAGGTGAGAACCAGGTCGGATGTTGGGTGCCTAGTAGTCTAGAGTGCACATGACACCTACAGTGGCCCCATTATGTGTCTGTCATTATAATATAATAAAATATAAAACAAAGTGGAATTTATTTCAAAGAAAGTAATGATAAAGAAATAAACTTAAGTCATTTTTACTTTATACATGCTTGCATAAGGATTCGCATATCGGTGCGGTCAAGTGCAGGAAAAAAAGTCATTGCGTTCTTTATTCTGGATTGTGCCTAATTTCTCAACAGCCTGCAGAAAAAAAAAATCTTTTAAATAATGAAGTAGACTTAGTGAAGTGAGCTGTATGACTGATTAGCCTAGCTATACAATATAGTCCTCACCAACTAATATTATAAACAATGCCCCACATTACACACAATGAACTAAAATTAGCTTAACATTTAAGGTGCAACACAAAAAGATAGAAGGATAGGACCAAGTTTGGCAACCCCCGAGAAATCCATTAATACTATTCACCTGAATATGCAAGGGTATAAAAACAAGGGTCACACTTTTCAATATAGCTGCTCGATTTTGGAAAAAAACTGACGTGGCCAAACAGGATGAGGTCGAGGGCCGTGGGAGACGGCGTGAGACAGATCAAGAACGATCCCTATACTTTACATCGCACATCCTGCGATTTGACTTTCACGGCTGCACACATCACGATATCGATGTTACAAAATATATATATCGTGTAGGGGTGTAACAATATATCGCAATACAAAAATGCAACAAGATGTATCGTGGATAGTGACAATCTATATTGTGTGTAGTTCACCCAAAAAAAAAAGAGTTGTAGTGCCAGAACTACTACTATATATAATGTTGAATATAATGTATAATAATGCAAGTGTCCAACAAGTATTTTCAGCTTCAGAATCATGAGTATTGTTATTCTGGTGTCTCTATTGTCCTGTGCTTTGGGTTTCAGTCACCAAGACCAAGACTATTCATATACACACAATGTGAAACCAAATCTAGCATTTTTAAACAACAGTTCATTTTTTGTTAATCTTTAATCATATGTCTTGGAGTATCGCAATATTGTTGTATCGTGAGTTCAGTAAAGTGATATGTATCGAATCGTGACATGAGGGAATCGTTACACCTTTAATATCGTGCAACCCAAGTCACACTTCATTTGAGGTGTTTTGTCTTTAAGTACAATGTACTAAAATCATAATTTTCAGGGACAATTTTGTTATTAGGTACAATGTTCACTTTTGCTACTATTGAGGTGGGATACGGAAAAGATTAAGGACAGGTTTGGTGGTATGGTTAGGTTTAAGGGGGGGTTAAGGTGTAAGGGAAAGGTCAACAGTGTAATTATAGATGTATTTTACAGAAACTAATTACAGCTGTAATTAATTCATGATGGTATTTTTTAAATATAAGCACAATGTAACAACATGCATGTACACAATAAGAGCATTGTATCAATTGATTAATTGAAATATAGTACATAGTAGTTTAAGACACTTGATATAAAGTGGGACCAAAACAAGAATATAATGCTGAAAGTCTTGCAGAATTCGCTTTACTTTTAAAAAAGGATTCAAATTGTTTGATAAATTTAGTCCTTACTTTAAGTCTCCAAAATCATTAACTGTGTACACACTGTGTGTTTTTGTTGAGATTCTGGACTGTCCACAATGCATATGCCAGCTCTCCACTATTCACACTTCGCAGTATAAAGCTCTTGTTATCAACACACATAGCATGAAGGAGATAAGAGACTTTCAGAAAATGTTAAATGTGTCTCAACTGGGCAGTCAGGTTAATGTTCCATCTTATGCCACATAGCATCTTAGGAACTCTGAGAACACCTGGGATATTTTAGGTCTGGACATGTGAAGACGGCATGACTGACGCTTTGACTGTGGCCTCACTATATGTATGACCGTGATGCCCTTTAAGGTAGTGCAGAGTTAATGATTGAATGGACTGAAGCATCGCATAGCACTAACAAGTATGTAGGCCAAGGTGTACGAGAAAGACTGTCCCTCTTCAGAAGGATGACCTGATTGCGAGTTTAATGGCCTGTTTATCATATAAAAGAACATGATGTACACCGGAGAAGATCAGCATTGAAATAACATGCATGATCATTATCTTTTAATCAAAATTGAAAATAAGGATTGACTAAGAATTGACTTTGACCTTCTCAACACAAAAAAAAGAGCAAAGTCATTGTGGATATACACGGATTAGCATATTTCATAACATATTGCTAGTGGTAATTGTGTAACATACAGAGTTCATGCTACAGTAACTCTATAACATGCAACTATGGTGATACCTCAATCGTCATACGTAACTATGGTTCCTTCGCAATAAATACTTCTAGTAACTGCATAATGTGGTTCGACTTTGTAACGAGTGCAACATTTAGACATAGTTAGGTCATAAATTTAAGTAAACAGAGAAAAGCGCCACAGCCCTTACAGCAGAGGTCGAGGGGCGCCTTTATGCAGGACAGGACAGAGATGCTGTCAGGGTTTCATAAACCTTCATTAGCTATGACAACAGACAGAGACAGACTCACACGGCAGGAATGGCAGGCCTGGCATAGAGACCATGTGGAAAACTCAGGAGCACATGCAACTGCACATACTAAAGCTTCGTAGAAATGTTCTCACACTTGGAGCAACCCAGCAAACTGGCGTTGACGGCTATAATGCAAGAACGATCAGCAGACTCATAAAAACAGACAGAGACAGACAAACTGTCCTACACATTTCCTCTGCACACACGCAAAGGAAATGTGTGCGTATGTGTAATGCGCAGAGCCAGTTGGGTCAGTTCTGGTCCAGAACACACAGAAACTGCTGTTGTCCTCAAACAAACCTGACTGGAAACACACTGCCAGATTATAACACTGCCACACACTCACACACACAAAGTCTTTCTCTCACATACACAACACACAAAATTCCACAAGTACACCACACAAATACAAACTCAGACTCGTGCCAAGCAACACTCTATGAGGACATGGTAAAGTAATTTTTCTGTCAGATTCTTTCAGAAATTTCCATTTGCTTAAGCTAAAAACATACACATTATGTGAACATAAGTAATTGTTTATAGTAGATGCTTAACCACAGACAGCATTTACATTAACATACCGCTCAGGAGCCAGAACAGCCGATATATTACTTGAAATCAAGAAGGTTTAGATTTAACTTCAAGAAATGTGGTTAACTTGAGGAGAAACACAAATTCAATCCATGTAGGCCAGGGTTCCTAAAATCCGGTCCTGGAGGGCCACTGCCCAGCAGAGTTTATTTCCAACCCTAATCAAACACGCCTGAACAAGCTAGTCAAGGTCTTCAGAGTTACTAGAAAATTGCAGGAAAGTGAGTTCGATCATGGTTTGAGCTAAACTCTGGCCCTCCAGGGCTGGATTTGAGGAACCCTGATGTAGTAGGCAAACACAATAAACACATAAACACAATTTAAAGGGATAGTTCGTCCACAAATTCTGTCATAGTTTTTGCTTTTCTCAAAACTATCCGTTCTGTTGTTCAAAATGTCTTCTTTTATGTTCCACTGAATAAGTGAAAGTCACACAGGTTTGGAACGACATGGTGAGTAAATGATGATAAAAGGGGTACTATCTCTTTAATACAGTGGAGAATGCTGCACTTTTCATTTCCACTTTTATTTTACATTAACCTCAGGATTTCTTTTTTAATTTTATTCTTTGCATTACTTTATCAGAAAACTAAAATAAGGGACAAATGTGCGTTCGAAAAAATGATGACGTAGAATATCACAGTTCAAAACAAGTGAGAAAACAACTTTAACAAGACATTGTGAAAAACAACCTCAACTGCACCATTATTTTTGTGTAATGACCACTAAACTTTATAATTATAATTTATGTATTTATTTGGTAAATATGTAATTTTTGATACAAAATCCCTCCGCTTCATGATAATGACTTGCCTTACATACAAGAGACAATGCAAAATAATAGGATCTCACAAAAAAACAATGCAAGGGAAAGAAATGTAAAACAAAAATGATCATACATCTCTGTTATTTCAGTCCATTTGATTCTCAACCCATGTAGGTTTAGTGAAGCCATATATAGCAATGTCAAGCATCTGAGCAAATAGTACCAATCCACAGTAGCTGAAGATATGCTGCGCAAAGACATACATTAATCATTTATCGTTCCATCATGCTGAAAAACCTCCACACACTGAACATCAATTATTTCTGAACTGTTAAATTCACCATAAGCAAACAAATATTACTTATAAAAAGATGCAAAGACAAAGATAGCACTGTAAAACATTAGCCACAGTAAACAAACAAGCATCAGGCCAACACTGTTCAGGTTACATTACTAAATGGCCTGTAGTCAAAATTAGGCTGTTTACTAATGAGAAATCTTTCTCAGCTGTGAATAGTCTCTTTACGTATTCGTCTTTGGTTACCCTTGCCATAACGCGACCACTCACTCTGCTCATGCACGAGGCAAGAACACACACATGACCAGAAAGTGTAACTGACTCCTCCTTCCTCTTTCCTCCCTTTTCCCTCCTTCCGTACAGGGGGTCTTTCTACCCTGTGTCCAATCCCAGTGGTCTGCATGCACACACACACACGCATACACACACACACACACACAGAGCCAACTTCCCCTTCAATGGGCCTCTCTACAGGGCTACAGTCAAGGCCTCACAGCTTCTGCCTAGAGTTACAGAAACTACACACAGGCCCACACATTCCAGCCTCTGAAATGAGCACCGCCACAATAACAACCTAAACATCACAATCCAGTTCCTTTAAACAAAAGAAACATATCATCAGTGCAACCTACATAGAGCAAGACATGTACAAATGAAAGGCACAGGCTCAGACACTATCGTGATTGTGAACATAATATACAGGTGCATGGGAACTCTGGAGCATACTGAACATGTAAACGTCCTGTATAGAGTAATATAGATTTTGCTGCTGCGGTACATTCTGGAGCTCAGCACAAAACAAATCCATGTATTTTTAGTAACTTATCCTGCACTGATAATCTAATCAAATTAACAAAAATTAAGAGAAAGAGGACAAAATTAGATTATGCGTATAGTTTGTGTAACAGTTCAAAAGCTTTATGGTTTTTGAAAAGACAAAAAAAGTAGAAATGTTCACTTATTGGACTGCATTTATTGGACCAAAAAAGCAGTAAAATTATGTGAAATATTATTACAATTTAAAATAACGGTTTTCTATTTGAATATGTTTTAAAGTGTAATTTATTCCTGTGATGGATGGCAAATCTGAATTTTCAGCAGCATCATCATTACTTTAGTCTTCAGTGTCACATGATCGTTCAGAAACCCTTCTATTAGCATATTTGTGCTCAAGAAACATTTATTTTGTATCATTTATGATACAAAAACAGTTGTGCTGCTTAATATTAATGCATCCCTGACGAATAAAAGTATTAATTTCTTTAAAAAAAATACTGACCCCTAACTTTTAAAATGGTAGTGTACAAAAGACAGTGGTACTGAATAAAAGGGAAAGAGGGTTTTGAAATCTTTCCAGGGTATCACATCTAATCTTGTTACATGGTTGAATATTTCATACTATTTCCACTCAAATTAGAATATAGCAGCCCTGAATTTGCACAATGGAGAATCGTTCACAAAGCAACCACTTTTACCAAATGCATTCTAGCCACACAAAACACATTATCTGATACAACTAGTCCAAGGCATAGCCAACCGAGCCAATCAAACATGGGACAAGGGTAATCATTACGTTGATTTTTAAAGTGTACTACCTGACATAAACCAAAAAACTTGAAATATGGACAGGTATTTTTCTTTTTACCATGCTTATCTGACATGCCCTAACTAGTTGTCCACTACACTACTATCATAAAAATAGGAGGACACAATGTACTCTATAAATATGAAGGTGTTTTACCTGCATTTTAAATTATGCATTGCATTGTGTTTTAGGGGTAGCGGAAATTTCCGTACAATTAATGCATAATGTCCTGGCAGAAAAATTACCAGTACATTTTGTTTTTTATTTTAGGAACGCTGAAAAAGTACTAGCTCAGTTCAACAGACATGTTAAACAAACTATGCGGACTACAACAGATTCTCAACATACCAACAGCACAATGTGCTTTCATGTGAGTCACACGCTCTCTCTCCACAAGGACATTATGTTTAACAATACTGCTGAGGTTAATATGATTTATATAACAGGGTTTTAATAAAGCATTTTTATATGTTTCACTTTCATCATAAGGTTTTATAAAACATATAGCCACCATCAGGAAATTACTATACACTTTTTTTTTTTATTGTGAAAAAGGATAATAATGTATATATTATGATGACAGCAGAAAATTGACAAAAGTACAAGAAAGCAATTTTGAAAAAACATTAAATTGGAAGAATTATTTTCACCTAAAAATCAAACATTTATATACAAATAGGCAAGTGCATAATATATCATGTCTTGATGTACATTTAAATATGTGAAAGCATATGAATGAAAGTTTAATTATATAGTAACTATGCTAATGTATATTAACTAATGATCTATAAAGCATTAAAAATGCATTCATGTACGGTAATATTAGCAAGTATAATAATAAAGCAAGTTTTTATGAAATGTACCGTAAACACGGTCTATCAAAAAAAACATTTATGCGATGTGAATCAGTACACCAAAACCTGCATTTTTATTATGAATTCGTAGTTCAGTATATCTCAGACATTACAGCATGTGGTCAGAAAAGTGAGCTAAACCACCAAAGCAGTAACTTTAAAAGTGCTGGTAAAGCTATAGAAGCGATATTGTCACTGTGGCTGTATGATGTCGCAGTTACTAAATTACTGCAACAGATGAGCTGATACGCAGCTATACAATCAAAGTCAATACACGCTTTTTTATTATTGCTTAGAATAGAATTAATGCAAATTACCAGGAATTTTCTGCTTTACGTCATTCTTCAGAACTATCTGTTCTTGGAGGCATGTGCAAAGTTTTCCACGTTGTATAACTTGCCAAGATCGGTGTTTAAAATGCATTAAATCAGTGCAAATAGAAAGATGCATCGAAGACATACAACGAATAAATAAACAAACAGTTATTATAGTGACAAAGGTGTTTTAGCTCCGCAACTACCCACATAAACTCTCTCTCTCACTCTATCTGGAGCTCATGTTCCATGTTAAAAAAACAGTTACTTGAGTAGGTTACCTAACATTAGCAGACTAGCAGCTTTTGTTGTGAATTGCATTAGTGTGAGCACAAGGTTCACTTTGATAATAGTGTGTGTTAGAGTAAACAGCTCGCTTCGTACCTGCGTGCAACTTTTCCGATCAAGCGTGATGTGACTTTTGCTGCTTCACTCTAGCCCGTAACTTGTAAATCTTGTTTTTTTTTCACACCGAGAACTTGGCGCCAGCTCACATGCTAGCAAGCCGAGAAAACACGCCCACCGCCTCGGCAGCGCAGCCCGCAGAGGGTCGCCTACCTCGCGTCCAGCCGCACCGCAGCCCCGTATTCGCGATCGAGCCTCTGGAGGAGCTAGTCGATGAGATGCTAACGAATTACGCTGGCTATTGCAGATTTGCAATCCATCCCATCTCGCGAGTCTATGGATTAACTAAAGACAAATAAATCAAAAATATCGGTCGAATCTGAAAGCACTACCTCCGCGCCCTGTGGGTGAATCGCAGTTTCCGGACCAAAAAACAAACTTTGAACCCACGCTGGTTAGGACTGTAAAAATGTTGTACTTGACCCTAAATAGATGGGACTCCGTGTAATTACGCCCCGCCCCGACTCTACCCTGTACGGCGGATTTTCCTCCAAAGACTGTGCTGTGAGCGTTCGTCCGCTGTTTTGGTTGGTGTGACATCCTCTGCCACGCGCGCACTGTTTGGACAGGTCGGTTGTTCGTAAAGCGCGTGGGGACAACTCCCACATTCCACAAGCAAAACACACTCACTCACACTCACAAACCCCACTGCATTCACAGGCAGAGACTGCGCGCGCGCGCGCACACACACACACATACATACACTCACGCGCGCGAGGGGTGTGTCATGACGTCAGAGGCATCAACGAGGTAAACAGTTTGTCCGCATGAGGTCGAACATTATGTTCGTGTATATAAATGTGTGTGAGCCACTTGATCGGTATTGGACTGCATTAAATGAATTAAAACTATAATTTACTCATTCTGTTGCAAGCACAATTTTCTTATTTGAAACACAAAATATGTTATGTAGAAGGACTGGGCTACTATTCACTAAATAAAAAGCTGCATGGCTATCATTTCCTAACATTCTGCCTTATTTTCTCTTCTTGTGGTCCACGGTGGTGGAAAATCATAAGGGTGAGTAAATGGTGAGAGAATTATTATTATTTTGTATTTTACTGTGTCTTTAAGAAAAACATAAATACAACGCAAACAATTTTGGCCGAGCAATAATATACTAAAGAGCATATTGCAGGTAAAAAAAAAAAAATTAATAGCAGTATGCGATTTCCAGTCACTAATCGCAGTAATTCGTTGAAATGATCAGTAATGTATGACGGCCAGTTTTTGATATTATTATTATTATATATAATATTTTGGTTTGTAAGGAGATGAGTTCATGTTTTCTGGGTGTGTCTGCCTGAGTAGTATAGCAGAGGCTTCTGTTTTAGGCCTCGAACGCAGAACACAATGGTGTGTGTGCGCATAAGATCGCACCCATGGGAGAAGAATGGTTTTGTGTCATGTTTGTGTGCATGTATTTGTGTGTTTATATCTGAGCAGTAATGATGGATGGTGAATGTTGAGATAAAGGGAGAGAAACGTGATGGAGTGACGTCGCGAAAGTTAGATCGTATTCGTAGAGGCATGAACGGAAGTAAAAGATACACAGAGCGAGAGAGGGCCCCGTATGGTTATCCCCTGCCTGGCTGTTTCCGTTGTCCTCTCACGGGAACATATGGGCTATTGTCTGGAAATGTATAGGGGCACGTTTAGGGTACTGAGCATTCTTTGTAGATCCACTTAAAACAGAAATGCAAAGAGAAATAAAAGTTTCAGAGGCTTACGGAAATATGTATACTCTCATTACACTATTAATACAATAATATGTGAATCTATGTGCTTGTGATGTTTAATCTTGTCTTGTGACCTTCAGATGACTCTGTTATGGTGTTCACCTATAAAAGGTCCCTCTCACGATAGTCTCCTGCGTTTGCTAAAGACTAAGATAATACTCACTTTTTTTGCAAAACCTTTGTTCTCCTATCTCCATTTCTGATGCACAAAATGTTCTGACGGTTACAGTGATGTAACAGGTCATACCCTCTCTACAAAGATCGCGTTGGAATGAGAGGAACAGGAATGTTCCTTCATTTTAGGTCAAAGGTCAAGAGCAGCCAGTCAATCTGGATTCTGCATTGAAATCATATAAAAACATGATTTAAAATACTTTTTTGAAGCTATAAATGATCCAAATAAAAATCAGCAAAACACTTTGTAAACAGCAATAGTATTATTACAATATGCTTTTGTATATGCTTTACTGTTGTGCAACATTGTCGGATTCATAGTTAGCACATTAATACGTAAATTCAATTAAGAGTTGGGTCAAACTTGGGTTACGCTGTATTTTAAGGTATCCTTGTTTCTGTGTAATTGCACAAATAATACAGTAAAAAATATTTTGTTGACTCAGCTCATATTTTATTTTTTGCATGGGCTTTTTGAGTTTTACTTTTTTGGAAAAGTCTATCTGACTATAAAGTAATTGATTAAATTTAGTTAGGAAAACTTCCCTTTAGATTAACTTAAATTGGATAGTTATGAAATCTTCACTTATTGTAGCAGCAAATCAACATTGAATGTATTAATCAAATTGGCAAAATTAAAAACTAAAATGGCAAATTAAAATCACAGCAACACATTTTCATACACAATTGCATTTATTGCAATAACAAACACCTAAAAACAACCACATAGAACACAATCTTACGCCTGACTTATATGTCTTATGCTTGCCTCAGTTTCCAAATAAAGCAATATGAACATATATCACCAAGCTGGATTAATTTGCTGTGAAAAATGAAATTTATCAAGCTCACCCCACAACATACATTAGAGAAATGTCCTTTGTTCAGAACTTTCCTTTCAAAAAAGAAACAGTGAAGATTGTTAAACACCTCTGAATTGACTACATGACATTTTAAACTCATCAATGTGAACTTGATGAGATCAAGCTTCAACTAATTTATCAATGAAAATAAACACCACTCACAGGTGTATGTGCCAGTGTTTCCTCACTGCATTTTTTTTTCCAGGCCATGAATCTTTGCTGTGCATAGCTCTCACAAACCTTCATACCAATTTTGATGGATCACCTCAAAGGTGTGTAGTAGCTCTTTGTGATAGTTAATGTACAAAGCATAAAGGAGTCCAAAAAGTGTGGCAAAAGCATTTTGAACATATTGGACATCCAAAACCACAATGTCCTCCTCCAGTATCACAGCCACATCCACAACATCATCTGGGAAGACACTATCGTGTCTGGTGTCCTCACTCATGGTCAAGATGTCCACAATAACCCTGCGAACAATGTCTTGCATTATCAATAGGCTGAAAAGAAAGAGAGAGAAAAACTCAGTGGTAGGTAGACTATAACTTTTATTACTGCATAAAACAGACAATACCTAAACATTCAAGGAATTCATTGGCATTTTCCCTGCTTTTATTTCCAGGAATTATTATTGAATTATATTGTTCATGCAACAGTTTACATCAGCGGCTTGAACACTGAACAGTATCTGTGTTTGTGTGGACAGCTGTTGTTTTATTCTGAATGTAATCATTCTCATTGATGATTCAGAACATAATGTTTACATGAACACTAAATAATTGGATTGACGTGTGTGATTGTTGGACCAAATCGGAATTATAATAGGCTGTATATATTGGAAAATAACTGACATAAGTGCAATATTTTGTGTTTCTGTGACAGTGACACATATTTCGATGTGAATAAACAGAATACAGGAATTTCCAGAATACTTGAACTGCTCTATTTGGAGATAAATAATAATTCTAGAATGAATTTCTGAATTTCTTCATTTTTAAACCATCAAGTTCTAGTTTTGGCTGGAAATTGCAGGGAGTCCTTAAAGCTTCTCCTTTGTTGGCATTTATTAGAAACCAAGATGCCCTGCAACGGCAAACACACCGGATCCTGAGCGAATCAAGTGAACACAAAAGATCCTCCTGAGTGACTCGCATTACTCGCATACAAAGATAATGCTGGAATGTGCAGGAACATAGAATGTTACTTCATTTTAGGTCAAAGTTCAAGGGCAGCCATCCAATCGGGATTCTGCATGGAAATCATATAAAAATATACCTTAAAATACTTTTACAAAAAAAAGAAGCTATAAACAATAAAACGTTATCAGCAATACACTTTGTAAACAGCAATAGTTGTTTGTCGGATTTATAGTTAGCATTTAGATTAATACATATATATTAAGAGTTGTGTAAAATTAGATAAAACTGAGGTTACACTTTATTTTAAGGTATTCCGGTTACTGTGTAATTACACGAATAAGTAAGTAATTTTCTATAGTAGCCTATTAGGTTTGGGTTAGTTATTGCTTGTACTGGTGTATAATGTACTGTTATAGGCTAATGAATTGTTAACCGAACACCAAACTTTGTTAGAATTTTTAGTCTGTTAATTGGCCCTTATTTAGTATTGAAAATATATTTCTTAGATAAGCCCAAAAGGGAAACAGAAAAAGAAAAGCTCATCTTCTACATCTTTATTCATAAATGGCCCAACGAAAAAAAAAGCATTTGATTTCCTAGAGAAAAGTGTGGATAAACAGCGGGAAAAAAAGAAAAATAATTAACGGCTTTCAGCCTCAGATTCGACTCTAGCAAATGCTTAAAGAATCTGCTGCAGATTTTGTCACAATTACTTAGGCTAAACCCTGGATTGTCCGTGCACGACAGTCATCACTTGTTTTTGATTTGAGATTTGAAAATAATAAAAGAGGCATAGCGTTTTGTAACACTTGTGATTATTGCTCGGTAGAAAGGTAGCCTATGGCCTACATAAAGTAAATAATACTATTAAAACCTTTTTCGACGGAGGAGATTGTGAGTTTGAGGTGGCCTTCAGTCCGAGCCACTGACTGTATGCTACAAGATGAGCTTAATTGATTTGAGGTCTATCTATGCTATGTTTATAATACTAATAAAGTAAAGGAAAAAGCCGATAAAATTCGACAAATATAAAAGTGTGTAGGTTATACAACGGTTAAAACTATTTAACAAGCTTATGCTACTGTTGGTTTGAGTGAACCTGCAATTGACCCGGCCGTAGCTAAATAAAATAGCCAAGCAACATAATATGCCCGAATTGAGGAAACATCGCAAATTCACAATAAACACACATATACACACGCACATTAGCTACTATACGTAACAGCAATTATCGATAAGTTTCGTTATGCTGCTCCTCGCGGCAGTGCGGTCCCATGGTGTAATGGTTAGCACTCTGGACTTTGAATCCAGCGATCCGAGTTCAAATCTCGGTGGGACCTCGTCCTTTTGAAAAATGTAGAAAAAGCCACCGTAGTCGCAGATTGAAAACAAATGCTATGTCGTGTTGAATTAGAAAACCCAAGCTTAAAGCATCAGCTTTGTACCTCCGTAAAAATGGTAATTCATCATGTGTACGTTTACAAAACAAGCAATGACAGTGTCTCCAAGAAGTGACTCGTGAGTATGCTCATATTTCTTTTATTGATGAGGATGGGCTGGTTTTGATATTTGATAGCTGCTTATTTAAATCATCAAAATTTGTGACAGTAAAATATATTCACATCAGCACAACAGCCCCTCAGTTGATCCCTTGTTGCAATGGCCTTTTTTTTTTGTTACAGTAAGATGTGCAGGCTATATGAAATCATTTGTGTTTGGCCATCTCTGATTAATATATATATATATATATATATATATATATATATATATATATATATATATATATATATATATATATATATATATATATATATATATATATATATATCAAACTAGTTTTATTTAGCTCTATTACCAGATTGAGGATGTAAAAAAAAATCACATTTCCAAATTAATTATAAATATATTGTTAATTTACTCTTTGCAGAGCACATAAGACCTATGTTGATTTACAGTCTGATGGTTACCGTGAGATAAATATCATTGTGCCTAATTAAATGGCTGTATTCATAAGATTTAAGTTTATGATTGTACGCCACACCTAAGCAAACTATGTTTAACGGGCAACAAGCAAAGACTAGCAGTGCTTGTCAGTACTCAACTTAAGAAAGTGACGCCCAACATAATTAACAAATTTAGAAGAACAAAAACAAAGAAACATAACTGCAAACCTAAATAACTGGAAATCAGATACTTTATATAAAAAGGAGAGTCTAGACACTTTAGTTATTCATATTTTCATTTTTATTAATATTTTATTTAAATACCAAAAAAAGTATGAATTTACAAATGCAGTTGCTAAAAACATGATTGTCTTGTAATGGCCATATTTAATAGAAAACAAACAACCAAAACATTCTGACCATTAAACTGAAAACAAACACACAAGGACGTCAAATCAAAATCAATGAATGTAAGTACAGAACAACACAGTCATTCACTAAGGCCCATTTACTTAACCCAAAAAAGGTTTGTGTTAAAAAAACTTTCTCTACCATTTATTTATCCATTAGATATACTTTACCAGGAAAATGTCCAGTTGTTGTTTTTCTCATATAATTCATTTTTATTCAATAAAAGGCATATCATTTAAAATCACTTCATAGTGCACTCAATTTTAACCTTATCACACTGATTTTTTACTACATGTGAACATGACAGAAAAAGTGAAAGCTTGCATACTGAGTTGTTGTTTTTTTGTCCACCCTAATGACAAACACTTCTCTGATTCTGTGTATAAATGTAACAATCTACTGCACTACCCTCTTTTCCTTTGTTCTCTCAATTTTGTTTTTCTCCATCTCTCTATACTGTATTCATTTTCGCAGCTGTTGAGGTCCCAGCATGACTTTATTGATGAAGTTCACAATGGCTGTGGCTGGCTGCTCTGGGTCGAGCTCTGCAAACAGGTGACACACGTTTCCCAAACCACCACTGCGCCGTGCAACAAATCCAAACATCCTATAGAAAACAAGTATGAATCAGACCAAGACAGATTGTTAAAGTGCCCTTATTATACTATTTTAAAGGTTCCTAATTTTGTTTTGAAGGTCTTCAACAATGGGTTTACATGCATCAAAGGTAAAAAAAAAAAAAAAAACTTTAATTTCTGAGACGTTTTAAAGCTACACTGTGTAACTTTTTTAGTTTATTCTTAGCTAAAAACACTTAGTTCTTTCAAAAATATATGTGCTCATTAATGTATATTTACTTCGTTCAAGTAATAAAGTATTCTCGTGAATGTATAATATGCCATTGAAAATACATACGGGTAAGGGGTTCTAATGTCGGTCGCCATGTTGCCCCTCCATCTTAAAGGGTAACTAAACCCTAAACCAACTTTTTTTAGTTAATGATCTGTAAGAATGGTGCTTTATTGGTACTGTTCATTGATTCGAGTAACTTTTTTGACATTTGTGTATAAAATGTTTTAATTTTACAATATATGGTGTAAAAACGTCTGAGTGCTGCCCTCTTCAGGTTGAACGGTGGCTACTGCAGTTGAATTTTCCTATTGGATGTTTGCGGTAGTTCGTGACGTAAGCGGTGAGAGCTGACGTAGCCAGGTTCTAGCTCACCACGCCCTTGGTACAAGCTACCACGCCCATGGCAGTATAAAAACCATATTGTTTTGTCAAAACCACTGTAACGAGTCAGGAGTTGGAGTTGCGAGTATTGAAAACGATCAGGATAGAGTATTTTATCATCTATTTAGCATAGCATTTATATAGTTATTTAGATTGTTTCATGTAATCTAGGTACTTAATTATCATATTTGTTAGTGTAGTATTGTTAGAAGCATAGTTAGTTAGTTGCATAGCACTGCTGGACTGTAAAAAACTTGGAAATTAGGCACCAGTGGTTGCATATCCTTGGGATGGAAGTCCGCGAGTTCCCACCTAGAGCTGGAGGAGTGTGCAAATAGCATTTGCTATATAGTTATTTAGATTATTTCGTGTAGCCTAGGTAGTTAATTATCGCATATTGCTCAAGTGTGCAACCTGCATTTTACGCTGGATTGGAGGTGGAAGTGGGCTTCTTCACACAGCTCGCGCTGCCAAACGCTCTTCCTGCATGAATTCCACCACCGCAGCGGCGCATGAGTGAGCATATATTTTTAATCACAATTTATGGCTAAAGTTAACCCTCTGGTGTCGACAAACGGCAACGCGCCGGCGCGATTTGCTGGATATTTTTTTCACATAGCAGCAAAATATACTGAATGTAATAGTAATAATTATCTGGGGAAAAAATTACCTCAAAATGACTGAATATAAGAATAATCGGATGCCGATCGTGATGCGGAAGTTAAGACCGCAGTTTGAGCGGCTCGAATTGATATGGCTCTGGCCCTGTGCCACAGACAATTCAACATCCTCCACTTCAGGTGAAGGTGGGGGAGAAAAGTCTTCAAATGACTGCTCTGTTGCAAAGCTACTTGCGTCACTCCATTTTAGCGAGTCTGACAGCAGCTGTCACTCATTGCGGGTCTCAGGCGCCCTCCCCTCCGCTCAGCCCCGCCCTCGGCGCCCCCCGCTGGGCTCTGCCCACTTTTCCAGCATTTTTCAAATATTGCCAGTGGGTGGAGTCAGGCTATGACCAGGGGTTTAGTTACCCTTTAAAAGTACATTAGGACATTACGCTCCTTTCGCGTATCACTCGAAGGAACACTCATGGGCGAGGTCGAACTTGAAGCCATGTTAATCTTGAAATACATTGGCCACCGTAGGAGTTAAACCGAAATCGGAATTCGGAATTGAGAGGAACAGAAATTACTATTCACTGGATGGTCATATACCTTTTCACCGCTAGATGGGGGTAAAAATCACACAGTGTAGCTTTAAGTCTGAAACGGTTCGATGATTCAATCAAGGATCTGATCTGTCTAAACCCCTCCTTTCCGATAGCTGCTTTGCTCTGATTGGTCAGATGGCCCTGTCTGTTGTGATTGGTCTACCTCTTACAGCGCGTTTTGAAAATGAAATGGCCATCAATATATCTGAATTTCAGCTCGGAGCCTGAATTTTCAGCCACTGGCGGGCAATATGCAAATTCGTTACAAACGACATGTAGGTTCGTGCAGGATGAATGACTGGAGTTACTGACGACAGATCAGAATTGGTTCTTTCTTTTGGGAGACGGAGACAATAACTTTGATCTTTGCAGATCTAAACAGCTATATAACACACAAAGGTAATATACAAAAAAGCATAAAAGGGCCACTTTAATTTAAGAAGTCACTTATTCTGAGTCATAAAAAAACAAGTTGTCTCACTCCTAAATTTACATATTTAGGAATACACTTCCAGAAAACATGAGAAATGCTACACCAAAGGAGAATGTAAGTGTATAAGTAGAAGCACTTACTTGCAGGAAGTGTTATCAGCATCAATCCACCTGGCACACACACAAATACACACACACACACACACACACACACGCACATACACAACACAGCACACACGCACGCAGAGGCTAAGCAACATGTACAAGCAGATCAAGTAAGAGAGAAGCTTAAAAGGCAGGAGAGCCCTTGTGCAAAAAAATAATGGCACGTTGATAGACTTGATAGATCAGCATGAGGGGCAAACCCTCTCCTCTAGACATGTTCACTAGACTACGTTCAAAGCAATACACGTTGGCTTGGTCATTGGCAGAGTATATGAATGATGCTGTATGTTGTAGATTGGAGTTGTATTTTTCTAATAATTCATCTTGAATTTTACCTTTGATCCAGCGGATCCACACTGCTGTAAGTTACAGTATGAATAGGGTAATGTCGCCTAAAAAAGAGTCTAGAGAGAGAGAGAGAGAGAGAGAGAGGAGAGAGAGAGAGAGAGAGAGAGAGAGAGAGAGAGAGAGAGAGAGAGAGAGAGAGAGAGAGAGGAGAGAGAGAGAGAGAGAGAGAGAGAGAGAGAGAGAGAGAGAGAGAGAAGAGAGAGAGGAGAGAGAGAGAGAGAGAGAGAGAGAGAGAGATGAGGATATGGATTAGATTCGTATCTGTGTCATGACTATGAAGACTGTTTTTACTTTTCAGTGTCTCCGATTAATGTCTTGGGAATGAGTCATAAAAGCCTATGGTTTGCTTGAATGCTTAAAATAAGTAACTTTAATCTCATACTGTACTTCAAGGACGGTACTAAAAATATGCTCGGGGAGTGTTATTAATAAAGCCATGATGCAATGAATGTTGTTTTGCTTGGCGAAGCAAAACATACGTGTTATTCAACATGTGTGTTTGTACCTGCGCTGATTATCAGTGAGGGTGATGCCCTGTGTGGATACTTTGAAGTGGACGACTGTTGGCGAAGGACGAGGCTCCTGGGTCAAAGTGCACTTGGTTGCCTTGGAGACGGCTTGTGGGCCAGTCAAAGATTCCGTTTCCACTGAATTTAGGTAGAGAACATTACAAGCTGACAATGAGAGAGAGAGGAGAGAGGAGAGAGGAGAGAGAGAGAGAGAGGGAGAGAGAGAGAGAGAGAGAGAGAGAGAGAGAGGAGGAGGAGAGAAGGAGAGAGAGGAGAGAGAGAGAGAGGAGAGAGAGGAGAGAGAGAGAGAGAGAGAGAGAGAGAGAGAGAGAGAGAGAGAGAGAGAGAGAAAGTATAGTAAAAAAAGAATATTAGAGGGAGAAACTTAGTGTGATCGTACATAGGCCCTATCAGCCTGTGCTATCTAGAGTTTCATGACATAACTTTGTATTAATTATACAGATCTGAAACAAATTAATACAAACTATGAAGTTCATCATCAAGCTCTTTTTTATAAACTATCATTCAAATGTTTGGGGCCAGTATGATTTTTTTTATTCTGCAAGGATGCCTTAAATTGATCAGAAATGACAATACAGACTTTTACATTGTTACAACATTTCAAATAAATGCTGTTCTTTTTAAGTTTCTATTAATCAAATAATAACAAAGTATCATAGTGTACACAAAATATTAAGAAGCACAACTATGTACAGTATATTAAGCACCAAATCAGCATATTATAATGATTTCTGAAAGATCACTTCAGAAAGACACTGAAGACTGAAGTAATGGCTGCTGAAATTTAGCTTTGTCATCACAGAAATAAATTCAATTAAAATAGAAAAAAAAATTTAAATTGTGTTTTATAATATTTCACGTTTATATCACTGTTTTTACTGTATTTTTGTTTAAATAAGTGAAGACTTGGTGAGCATAAGAAACGTTCCAGAATAAAAATCTTACCAACCCCAAACTCTTATATATATTTTCCTTTAATGAAAAATAAAAAATAAACTCACCCGCCCCCTGTTTCAATAGGTCTGCAGCTGTGCTGGTATTAGTTCCACTTTGCAACTCCTGCAATTCACCAACGAGATCTGAAACACAATCAGACAGTTATTATACACTCACTATGAAAAAAAATGAATGCATTGCCAAAGGTTTACATATTTGTATGACCTCTATCTGGGATTCGCAGTACACACGGAAGAGACACAGGAGTAATGGAGTGCTGATACACCAAAGCAGACAGGGAGCCTGAGAGGAAAGAGAGAAGAATCATAATACAAAATCAACAGGGGTCACTGTTTTCAACACAGAGCATTAGAAAACATCCATAAACCAGCCATAATCATCTTTGTCTCACCAAAATACGTTTCATTTTGACAGCCTTTGATCTTGACACCTTTAGCGCCGCTCTCAATCAGGAAGTGCCTAACTAGCTGCTCCTGTGGGTTGCCCGTCTCACAATGGTTGCTTGCATGGGCTGGAGGTGTGGTGACTTTGAGGGCCAGTCCATATGCGCCTTGGAATGAATTACTATCCCTAATGAGAAAGCAGCCAGGCTCCTTATCTTTTAATACTGCAATAGCTAAATGGGGAAAAAGATATTTTGTGCTTCTGTTAATAGAGGCACAGCAATATTTCTGTAATATGCATCAGCTCCTATAGAATGATAATTTAATACAACTATATGTTTTAATTCCTATAATATATTTGCTCATTAAAATATGCTCAGGTTTTTAATTTTTTTATTGCAGGTGTTCCTGGTTAGATGCTAGTTTCTTCATGACCGCTTAATAACACAAACACCTGGGTGTTTGATACTTGCACTGAGTATCGATTAATTGTATTCAATAAAATTCTGACCAATAAGAAAAAATCGATAATTATTTTCATGTTATGGCTGATAACTGATAAATAGCCTATATTAAAATTCGATTCCATTTTTTCTAAGCAATTAAAAAAATGGAAAAAATGCAGTAAATACTATAAATAGCAAATATCAACTGCTCGATTGTTAATATTATATCAAAATGTAAACTATATCATTGCTCGGCTCTAATCTGCTAAATTTGACTATACGGCACGAAGATCATGATTATCTGTATTGTTTTTAAAGATTAAATTTAGGTGAGCGTTAGATAACAGCTAAACGTTAAAAACAGGAAATGAGCATTTGCAATTAAATCTCTAATACAATTAAATGCTATAAAAAATCAAAGAAATTTCTAATGGTACCAATATATTGTGCATCCCTAGTAATATATAATAGTTAAACTGTAGAGGCATAGGACTAGCAATGCCATAATCATGGGTTTGACTGCCAGATAATGCATAAAAAATCTGCCAAATGAATAAATGTAAATGCTCTCACCCTGGTCTCTGGAGATGCCAGGTTTGTACCAGTACTTGGAGCTGTCTTGAACAAACTTGGAGCTGAGGCGGTTCTCTGGCTCCTCCACACCACTAGAGGGGATTACTTTGCAACTAGAAGTGGGAGGCAACTCACTGGTGGTAGAGGAGAAGGACACATGGAACTGGGCAGATAAAATAGAAGGTTTTCCAGCTGATTTTACTGAGGAAATGCCAGTGCTATCAGACATGTTCTGAAGGAGAGGTGAACGTTGTTTTTCAGGAAGAGGAGGTTGGGGTAAGGATGCCGGGATGGTGATTGCAGTGTAGCCTGTGTATGGTACATGAGGCACTGTCAGAAGAGGGTAGTAGTATGACACTATAGGGAATGAGGGTGTGACGTAGCCATCAGGGTCAGGCGACGATGTTGTCAGGTCACTGTTGCTGCTTCCCTCAATGCAGTTGGTCAAGGGTGTGTCAGACTTCGCCTTTCAGCATTTATGTTGAATGAAGGGAATTCAGAAGTGGAATTTCTCTCTGAAGAGCAAAGAGGTGTCTGAGAACTTGAGGTTGAAGTTGAGGTGTAGCATGAGCCAGGGCGCTCCCCTTTATCCTGCACTGATTCTGGGACTCGGTTATTGAGAGCTCTGGAGTTGTGCGTTTGTACATGCACTGACTCCACACCCTTGTGGGTTAATGGTGGGGTACTAATGACAGTGGTGTTAGATGTAGAATCTATTATCTGTGTTTTCTCCATCTTTTCCTCTGTTCCACTGGCAGTGGAGACAACTGTGATCAGAGATCCAGGGAAGGTTTCACCCTCTGGGGCTTTGCTTTTTATTGGTTCTCTTGCCTCCAGTGGTCCACTGTTAGAATACACAGATGGATTTAGTTTGATAAGTAGGCCTACATTCAATTCAATCTTTCAACTATCAAAATAAACACCGTTGTTGACATGAGATTAATATACATGAAGAAACATAATTACCTGTCCGGGTAGGGTGAGAAAAGGCCTCAATGTGACTTTTATCAGCATCTAAGACCTTAATACTCCTATCTACAAAACACACAATATAGAAAGAAAAATGGAACAGATTAGAAATGAGAAGACAGCTGAAAGTTAAAGGGGTAGTTCACCCAAAAATTAAAATTCTATCACTGGTTACATCATTTAGTCATATGGACTTTTTACTATGTAACTTTTATGCCACTTTTCAGGGATAGACAATATAAATCAACCAGTTTTGTTTACATTGTACAAAATATCTGGTTGGATAAAAATACTGGCTTGGATGACTTGAGAGTAGTATCTTTTTTTTTTTATTTACTATCCCTTTAAATGTACACTACTGTTCAAAATTTGGACTTTTGGAAAAAGTCTCGTATGCTGACCAAGGCTGCATTTATTTTGATCAAAAATACAGTAAAAACTGTGATATTGTGAAATATCATTGCAATTTAAAATATCCGTTTTCTATTTTGATATATTGTAAAATGTAATTTATTCCTGTGATGCATTGCAATCTGAATTTTCAGTAGAAATTACTCGTCTTCAGTGTCACATGATCATATAGAGAAATCATAATATGCTAATTTGCTCAAGAAACATTTCTTAGTACTATAAATGTTGAAACAGTGCTGCTTACTATTTTTGTGAAAAGTCTTTTTTCAGGATTATATGATGAATAGAAAGTTCAAAAGAACAGCATTCATTTGAAATAGAAAATGTATAATTAAACATTATAAATGTCTTTACTGACACTTTTGAGCAATTTAAAGCATCCTTCTGAATAAAAGTATGAATTTCTTTTTTCTTTTTAAAATCTTACTGACCCCAAACTTTTGAATGGTAGTGTACAGTCTGACACTTCATTTGCATTATATAATACCACAAATATTTCTATTATATACATCTAATAAAAATTGTTTTAGGAACACACTGACTAATGATAAACTGTGTCAATGTGATTACCATTAAGGCCATTCTGACTCTCTTCAGTTGAGGCACTGTTGTGATTGGCTCGTTTTGGAGATGGCGTGACAGCAATTGGGGAGGAGTTTGGGGAATGACTGATGGAGGCGTAACCAGGACTCTCTCTGAGCGCTTGTGGAGAGCAGGGACAAGGTGGATGCGGACTGTGGTAGCCACTGCTTTGGGGGCTGGGATATGAACTGAGTGGTGTAATATTTTCGGGTTGAGGGTCTGTGACATATGCCGTTTGATCTTGTTTTGGGATAGCGTGGCAATGTCCATATGATAATGTTACTGGTGATATCGCTATTTTGCGCCGCCAGTATTCGGCCTCTTGAACTCCCTCCCAATGAGACTCCACTCTTCCATCCCTCCAGTGCGTAGGCACCTCCGTCCTAATCCCAAACTCCGCCTCTCTAGACCAAGGTAGAGCCTCTAATTCTCTGCCACGTAATGAGTGGAGGGCAACGTCCTCTCGTAAGCGAGAACAATCCCTGCAGGAGCACGATGTTGGCGGTGTCGTGCTGTAACGTAACTCTCTATATGGACTGGAGAGGAGTGACTGATTAGGGGATAGAGAAGGAGGGATGTGGGCATGGCCCTGAGGGAGGGCGGAGCAATGGAAAAGAGGACATGCCTCTCCAGTGAAGAACGCGCGTGTCTGTGGAGGAAGTGTGTGGGAACGGGGGGACTGTGAGTGGGAAAGTGGCGAATGAGGGTGGGCTTCTTGAGGGGGAAATGAGTACAGGTGTCTAATGGTTTCTGGGCAGGGGTGGTGCAGACAGCGCCCTCTTTCCCATAAAAGATCCGGGTGGGATACACACAGGTCTCGGACTGACAGTGGGGTGGTGCGGCTGCAGGGAAGTGTGTAGTGTTTGGGGTGGAGCGTTTGTGCAAGTGCATTCGGTTTGGTCAGGTCTGGGCCACAGAACGAATGAGTGTGGGAATACGGATGACCATAACAAGACTGAACGGGCCGATCTGGTCTCAGGGGAGAGCCGTCGCAATCGTCAAGAATTGCGGTTTCTCTGTGTCTTTCCCTATCTTCGTCCTTCTCTCTTTTTTCTCTTGGAAGTGGAGAGAGGGATTCGGGCGGTGCAGATGAGCGACTTGCATCTTTGCTGAGTGAGAGAGGCTGGATGGAGAGATGAATGGGAGGACGAGGGGAGGAATGACTGGGTAAGTGTGTGGAGGTTTTGATGGAGGTAGGGCATCCGCTGGGACTGAAACCTTGTGCTTTACGCTTCTTCACTTGAGCATACAGGCTACCGTCCAAAGGCCCACGTGTGTGACAGATATCTAGAGATCACATTGAAATACATAGACAAAACCATATTATTTACAGTAGAAATTTACAGTATGAAAAATGTCTCAGTGTCTTTTTGTTCCAGAACGCAATTTTTACTAGTAGGGATTAGGGAACCCCTCAAATAAACGCAGTGTATAACAATTTTTTTATTTATTTTTTTGTCACATGGCTGTCCACACTAGTGTGTTCGTTTTGACACAGAACTGTCCATACTGGCACTTCCTCTACATTTCAGAAATGACCTCCATCCACAATACACGACTAACGCATGTTACTGGGCATGAGCGGGCATGCGGATTGCTCTAATAAAGCGTCTAAATCTCCAGAGTAGTGCGGACGCCAGGCATAACTATAGCAAAAGTTATGCATTTTAAAACGAAAACACACTAGTGTAAAAGTAGCCTGTTTTTGATTGTAGTTCAAGTTCTTTTAAATTCTAAGTAGCTTGGAGCTTGGCAAGCGACAGTATTTTTGCTAGACTGAGTGCACATACCCTCAACACTATCCTCATGGTGAAGGTTAAAGTTCTCATACGAGTCCCAGCGCACAACAGGATCTGTGGTGCCATAATCCACAGATATTCCCGGCTCATTTCCCTGTACCTCCCCACCTACGCAAACACACACATACAGCATTAAGACAGAGCTAATATATGGATAAATGTGGAAGAGTTCAGTTGATAGATGTTTACCTCTCCTTTGAGGGCCAGAAGAAAACAGCAACTCCACTGTGGCGTCTGCAGGGAAATGGTCGTCTACACAAAGGCAAATCAGAATGATAAAACAGAAAACATCTGTTATTTCTCTGCTTTTGAGAAGCTGAGGCACTGGAGTGGGCAGTCAAACAAACAATGCCAGTATTTACCTGTGCAAGCATGGTCAAGTTCTGCTTTGCCAAAAGCAAGCTGAGATCCATGAACACTACAGGTGTGAAACTGGACTCTGAACACACATTCTCTCATACACACATCTGAGAGACGGTGATAACACTTCACCTAAAGAAAAGAAGAACATTTTTACTGAAGGACATGTGTTGCTTTTTCTGCACAAAACTCGCCAACACTTTGCTTGGGTGTTGTGGCTGGTTGCCAGGGCGTTGCTATGTGGTTGTTATAATGTGTTCTGAGTGGTTATAAAAGTGTTGCTATGCAGATGGGAGGGTGTTCTGGTTGGTTAGTGGTTAATGGCCCACCAGGTGTCTGTGAGATTCTTATCCAGATATATGGCTTGGATTTTTCACCTTTTTTATCTTTAAAGGGATAATTCGCCTAAAAATAAAAATTCGGTCATCATTTACTCACCTTCATGTCTTTCCAAACCAATTAGACATCCGTTAATTTTCGAAACACAAAATAAGATATTTTAATGAAATCTGAGCATAAATTAAATCTGTTCATCATATAAAGTGATCATATCTCTTCACAAGACTTGTATTAAACCATTCAATTCATGTGGATTCTTTTTACAATGCCTTTATGATCTTTTTGAATTTTCTATATTTCGGTTAGCTGGACTTTCCATGGTGGAACAGAAACATCTCCGGTTTCATTAAAGTGATCTTAAAAGTCTTATGGGTTTGAAATGACATAAGGGCAAGTAAATGAAGACAGAATTAAAGATTTTGGGTGACCCATCCCTTTAAGTCAGATAATTTTGGCAAACTACATACTTTTTCTCATTTAAGTTTATACCTAGCATTAAAGCTTTTGATCAATTCAAACCCCAAGAATTGCATGCAATATTCTGGTGTCTTATCAAACGTTTAATAATGGAATGATATTTTTAAATATTTTCTCCCTTCAAAGCAATAGTGACCAGGTTTTAGGAGCACCTGATATAACAAGAATGTATTCGTGTGAAATGCTTGAGTGTCCTCACCAGGATGTCTCCCTTCAGCAGTAGAGCTGGTTCAATATTCACACGCAACATCTTACTGTTAGGGCTCTGAATATCACTGTAACACAAGCAACAAGAAGTCAGCAAAGTATGATATCTGATTTGTTTTCATAGGTCAGTCAAGAGAGGACATGACATGTGGAGAAGAGAGGGGAAATGTGATTTGGACACACTGTGAGCCAGTTTGAAACCCACATTGCTTGGATTTCCTGCAGAAAAAAACAATCTTAAACCAGCCTAAGCTGGTCAGGCTGGTCTTTAGGCTGGTTTTAGAGGGGTTTTGGACACCTTTCAGCTGGAAAGCCAGCTTGTTGACCAGCATAATACCAGCTTTGCACAGCTGGGAGACTAGCGACATTAGTATGGCCAGAGTAAGATCAAGATCAACTTAAAACAGCTAAGAACAGCTTAAACCAGCAGAATGATGGTTATTAAAATAGATATTTTGCAGGGTTATGTGCCACAGGTCAATATATCAGAACGCACAATGGCACAGCTCTGAAAAACATGTAACACTTAATGCTAAAATAGACCCACTTACTATTTGCCTGAAGAATAGACCAGCTGTAATGACTGATAAATCTTCAGAAAAGGAGAGTAACCTTCAAAATGCAATGGAAAAAATTAGGCAATGCAATGATGCTACATTCTGTCATCCTTTACTCACGCTCATGCCATTCCAATCCTGAATGACTTTCTTTAAACATAAAAGAAGGTTTTTAAATCTGAAGATTAAATAAAATTAAAAAGGTTGCACTGCAGTGTTTTTTGTTATACAATAAAGGTCAATGGATACCAATAGCATTCATTGTATAGGCAAAATCATTTGAAACATTCTTCAAAATATCTTCTTTTGTATTCTGCAGAGGAAAGAAAGTCACACAGGTTTGGAATGACATGAGGATGTGTAAACGATCCTTTCATTTTTGGTTCAACTAGAAGGTTGGTTTACATAGAATTCTGTACTTTTTCCCCTCCCCAAACTCAGTACAGACATTGCAAAATAAGGCCTTGGTTTGATTGAAAAGGGGTTTGTGTACCTCCTCCAGACTGGTAGTTATGCAAAGCTGGAATATGAATCTGATGCAGGAAAAGTGGAGAGCTGTTCATCTTTATTGCACCCGAGAGAAGACCGGCAAAATAATATATATACCTGTGATTACAGAGAGAACATCATGACCAATCTAGAACAAGTTATTCTGCAACAAACATAAATGAACACTGGTCATACCTGTTCTGAGATGGCTGGAGAGAGGAAGAGATTTTATCCTCACAAAACTTCCTCATAGCAACTGTCGATAGAGCCTGATCTGCCCTGCAAACATTACAGTTAGAGTCAAGTCATTTGAATACCAATCATGAATTATCATAAAATGCCCACAAAGAGCATTTTAAGATTTTTTAAATGCTTTTGAAAGAAGTTTCAAATGCTCTTTAAGGCTGCATTTATTTGATCCAAAATACAGTAAAAACAATAATACTGTTAGTATTAATAGTATTACAATTTAAATAATAATTTTCTGTTTGATATATTTTAAAATGTAATTTAATTCTGTGATGGCAAAGCTTAAAATAACAGCATTTAAATATAAATACTTTTTAATATTATACGTCTTTATAAATTTATTGAGTCTTTACTGAATAAAAGTATTAATTCCCTTTGGGGAAAAAACCCAAATGTCCCCATAAAGACTGTAATAGTAATTGTTTTTGCTTATAATTCAAACTAAATGTTTTTGATAATGTAAAAATGCAGCTTTTTGTGAGGTTTGTGTTTAGAGGAATAGAATGTACAGTAAAAAAAAGTCCACATAATACATGGAAACCGTGAAAGTGAGTGAGTGTGAGAGAGGAGAGAGAGAGAGAGAGAGAGAGAGAGAGAGAGAGAGAGAGAGAGAGGTGTGTGTGGTGTGTGTGTGTGTGTGTGAGAGTAGAGTGAGTGAGTGATGAGTGAGTGAGTGAGTGAGTGAGTGAGTGAGTGAGTGAGAGTGAGTGAGTGAGTGAGTGAGTGAGTGAGTGAGTAAGTGAGTGAGTGAGTGAGTGAGTGAGTGAATGTATGTAAATACCCAGCTGATATTTTGCTATAGTGCATGTAAGCTGCCACAATCACCCCTGTTTTTCCTTTGTTTCCCTAAGAAAATAAAAGTTAGAGAGAAAGGAAGACAGATAGAAAAGAAAAAAAAATATAACAAATAATATTAATTTGGTGTTATGATTTCTATGACATAAAAATTTGATAACATTTCAATTATCTCATCATTTATAAGTCTACATGTTGGATCAGACGGATCTGGTTATTAAGTTCACAAAAGGGGAAGATAATCTTAGGAACCATACTAGAAATACAGTTGTATGGACTACTTTTATAGTGCTTTTCTGTCACTTCAATCCAAATTCATTGCAACTGCATGGAAAAGAGAGTACATTAGTCTAAACTTTTCCATTAGAAAGACAGTCATATGAGTTTGGAATGACTTTGGAGTAAGTAAGTGATGAAAGAATCTCATTTTTGGATGATCTATTCTTTTAATAAGACTGTGATGACATTTAGACACTTTTATCTCTTATATTAAACATTAAATAACTTCTGATCTCAACCTTGCAGTGAAGTACAACCACGTTGTGGGGGTCAGAGTTCAGCCAGGTCTCCATGGTCTTGCACACAGCACATATTTTATCGAGGGCCGGGGCATGCAGATCGGGCCACCCAAACTCCTTAACCTGAGGCAGGGGAAGGGGTCATCCCAAAAATACAGAAACAGAGCCATACGTCAAAACAAGCAAGCTACAGAGTGACTTTTAATTAAGTTGTATGCAAATCTAGATAATAGAATAACAAAGAGCAGGAAGAAACCTGTGGATTTAGCCTGCAGATGTCATGGCGTTTCTCGGACAGATTTATAAGCTGAGAAGAAGAGAAAGAAACATAAGAGAGCGAATTCATACGGAATTAAAACTCAAAAATGATTTTAAACAGCAATGCAACTGACCAAGAACTTGTCTTGATGTTTAGATTTCAACATGGCCGCCACTTCCTTAAGGTTAGCGCTGTAATGTTGTTCTTCCAGGTCAGACAGGTAGAGGACAGAAATGATTCGCTCAGTGATGTAGGTCAGATCGAAATCATAATGACTGCCCATTAACTTCTCCATAACACTCTCCATGCTGTCTCTACTGTGAAACACACACAAAAAAGACAAACACGTGCAAACTTAAAGAAACGGTACGCCTGAAATTGCATATTTTGTCACCCCAAACAGTTTGATTTTCAAACAACCTGAAAGTCAGTAAAAGTAATGACAGACTGTTCCCTTTTCGGTGACCTATTCTTTGCATTCATGATGTTGTTCTTTTCTCTGTTATAAAATGTGCTCTTACCTGGGAGGGATGTTCAGCTGGTTTTGAAATGGAGGCTAGGAGAGATCAGTGTTAATGTGAGAAAAATGCAGGCAGATATGGTACAGACATTGCTTTTAAATTGCAATACATCAAACACAATTCATTTAATCGTTCTTTTCTGTTAATAATGACTTGTTTTGTGTTTGACTTCAGTTGTGTCTTTGTAAAAAATAGAAGTCATTTAAAATTAACTTCTTATTTCATTTCCAATTGTTTTATTACATTCCTCTGATATGACCAAAAAACAACAACATAAACAGCACTGTTTCTGCTTGGTCTATTTAATCCCAGCAAAAACACACTGTAGAAAATACAAGAAAATAAATCAAAGAAAACAACCAGCAGGAGTGCTGTGTGTATAATCAATCAGAAAATCTTAACATGTGAAAATGCATTGCATTTATTCATGTTTCACTTGCCGTCTCTGTGACCCCAAAGACTTCAACTTTAACCAAACATAAAATAAACAACTTCCATTTTTCCACAGACAAATTCTATTTTATAAGGTTGATTGAACTAGTGAATGCATAAAAAGTTGACATTACATAAACATTTTTTTTTTATCTTTCCACAAGTCAAAAATGTCCTGAAGCTGGTTGCTTCAAGTTTTTGAGATTTTGTTTATAATCAGTTCTTATAAGATTCATGAAGTCTCAATCAGATCCTTCAATATCAGTTCCGCTATTGAATTAATGTAAATGTAATGTAGATGCACTGTTAAATGTGTTTTTTTAAGATATTTGTTAAACGTTGGGTTAAATAGCAATTCATCCATAGATGTTATGGAAGTAAATATCTGTAAATAAGTAATACTCACTGGATCTGAGATAACTTCACAGGGGACAGTGACCTGGAAGAAATCGAGATGTGTATGGAAACCAGATACACAGACTCAAACATCCTTGACACATGATATGGGTTCAGACATCAGAGATGACAGAGACACATAACAGTATTTTAAACATACACATACGCAGCTACTTTGGGGCCACTGGGTGACTCTCCGTTTAAAGACATCCTCTCTGTCCTCATTAGGTTATTATCACACCAGGGGACATCTGGTACTGTTTAACACTGTGTGCGAGTGTGTGGGTGCGCACATATTTGCACACGTTTACTCTGCTTCCTTTCCAGTAATTAGTTTAGACTTCACATTTTAACATACACACTCTAACACACATGGCTTTGCATAGGCTATAAGGCTTTAATACGCTTTAATATGTTAAGTAAAAGTTTGAGAATCTGTCACTGAAACCTGACCATCATTCTGGATATTGGAGGGTGAAAGTGTAATATTCTGATAGACTGACAGACAGGAAGGCTAATGTGGACAGAGGGTGGAGACACGTATATAAAGAGAAACAAAAGCAGCTGATCTCTCCATCCAGGACGGATGAAATGCCTGCCGCATGGCTTTGCGAACTATTTCCACTACTCTATTTCAGATGATCAGCTGGCCTTCGCCTCCTCCTAATCATGAGTCTGTTTGTAGGAGTATATTTTTTTCACCATGTAAGTCACGAATGTTCACTGCATTGCTGCCTTACATTGAAGAAAAGTTATTTTATTCCTTATTTGAGCTCTATGAGTAGATTGACTTTGGATTGCCCTGCTGGAAAAAAACATGAAACTAACATGTTGCTACATATATATATTAAAAATAAAGATTTCAAAAAGGGAGTTTTTGCCATACAAGAACTATTTTTGGTTCTCCTAGAACCGTTCTAAAAAGAACAATTTTTTTCTTAGTGTGAAGAAAAATAACCGTTTTCCACAATAAAGCAGTGGAAAGGTTCTGTGGATGTTAAAGGTTTTTCATGGAACCTTGATGGCAATAGAAACCTTTGTTTTTAAGAGTGTAATGATACAAGTATATTACAGCAAACAAAACAGATCCTTTATGTGGGATGAAGAAAAACACACAGGGGTTCATTAACTACATCCTGTTTAGCAGGTAGCAACTAATTGCTAGACACAGACACAATAACATGCTCTCACACACACAATCTCAAACACTAAAAAAGTTCAAAGATAAATGTTCATCTATAATCCTTAATAACAATCGGATTATCTCTCATGTGTCAGTTTCTTACACTCTTGTCTCCACTTTCATCAAATAGTGATTCCGTCTTTTCTACAGTATTTCTCTATTTTCACTACATCGATAAAAAAAATATCCAAAATGAAAAGTACACTAAAAGTATACTTAACTTTTGCAATAAGCAATATGAAATCCCTGTTTAAAAAGTAAAAGTGTCTGTACCTTTCTCAGATGAGTCCAGTTTTCTAGAGTTCATATAGCACACACACACACGAGTGCGTGTTCTCCTCTCTTTCTGATCCTCTCACTCTCTTGCTCCCACCCAACTCTTCCTCTCTCTTTCTAAAGCCAGAGGGCATGCATGCACTGTAAAATGTATTCTCAGATCAATTAAATGATGCTTTAAAAATGTCCAAAGATTTACTTGATTATTGTAGTTTTCATTGTTAGCTCATGATGCATTAATTGAACCTGTAACACTTTTCAATACGGTCCCATTCATTAATGCATCACCTAGCAATGAGCAATACATTTGTTCAAATATTTATTATTCTTTGTTATAGACCTTATGTAGCTTGCTGTGTTCTGTCTTCCAGTCTGTATTTCCACAGAATGAAGGTAAGATCTTACGAATTTATGAATGAACCGCTCGTTTAAAAATCTTCCAGTCTACTGACATATGTTATTATGACATGCGCTTAATACATTACTATGCTCACGATAACTTTCCTTAACTCTACTATAAGTAAATCCACTTCACCGATGCGATACCACAGAGCTATTCTGAAGATTGCACATAAGTTCATAAATTCTAAAGATTCGCTGGCGCATAAGGTCTATACTAAAAGGCTGTTGAATGCTTGAATCTGATTGGTTGATAAATGTTCCAGGCAGGTCTTGACCGCATTGTTCCATGACTTTCATCAGTTATTTCAAAAGGTCATTAAAGCCTACAACAGCAAAATAACCAAAACGCACAACACACTGACCAAGCAAATAAATACAGTAAACAACAGTGTGGCGAGCAGGACGAGGCCGAGGGCCGTGTGAGAATGGCATGATTACTGATGAGCGACACCTGCTCGACGCACCGGTCTCGTATCTCTCACGGAGGAGCGGAAGCATAAAAGGAGGAGCGACGACAGTGGAGATCGAGAGAGGAACAGGCCTGGATTTATGTTGTGTTTTGTTTTATTATATGTGACAGCAGTCGTCTGTGAGGGGCTGCTGTCTTTTACTTTCGTTTTGTATTTGTTTATTTATTTATTAAAGTTTGGAATGTTCGCCCATTCCTGCCTCCTTCCCATAACAACGAACTTTGTTAGGATAAAAGGACAAATTATTTCCATTTTTTGCCACAAAATTACATTTTATGATGTATGGAAAGCACATACCCTCATTCTCCCGCTCTCTCTCCCACTCAAACACACAGTACAGAGACACACTCGCACAGAAACATGTTGTCAGGGCTGCTCTGATGCTATTATCAGTAAAATATTAAAAGCTACATGACATTTCTCACTAGTGAGGTAATAACGGCGCTGTTCTTGAAGCGGATAAACTTAGTTGTTTCGCTATTAGTAGAGACGGTGCTGCTGAGTAACACAGTTACTTTTTTCCAGAATGCATTGGGACATGAATAATTATGATTGTATTGTTTTGACACTTGACATTTTAAGTCCATGGAAACTGTTGCCTCAATTTAATTAGGTTCGATGAACAAATTTTTTTTTACTGAGAAAAAAAAAAGAGTGCAGAAGAAATAACGAGAAAGAGAAGGAGAGAACAAGAGGAACAGCTGTGGTGTGTATAACGTGTGGATACACTAGTGTATATCCGTGTGATGCACTGATGGCATCCGGTGACTGATTGCAATTTCTATTAATACCAAAGATAACCAAAGTTCATAACTCATCGGATTTAGACCTATTTGTACTATATTTGTGAGTGGCACACATCACAAGACCAAAAGACACGAAGATCATAGATGAACATTTGGTGCTACAAGGACAGACAGTGTCATTGGCAAGAAGCGGATTTATTTTTCAGCCAAATTTCCTTATTGTTTATAGCCAAATCCAGTGCCGATCACAATTTAGCAATATTCACTGTACTTCACATTACAAGCAAACAGTAATAACATTTCAGCTTCGAGAGAAAGAAACATACCTTTTCCTCGCATTTCGTATGCACTGCAGTTTTACACTCTGCAGGGAGAAAATATAAAGAAATATTAATGTGCATAATGTTATATGTGTGTACATTATATGTGTGTGTGACAGGTTTTGCCTTCAATGTGGGGACCAAATGTCCCACAAAGATAGTAAAACCTGAAATCACATACATTGTGTGGAGCAACCAACGGTGTCCATGAGTAAACGGCTTAATAAACATCTTTTAAAAAACAACAGAAGTATGATAGAAAAGCAAATGCGTGTTTCACCTCTGCAGTACATGCCATGGCTGTCGAGGCTTTGTCTGCAAACAGCACAGTGGTGTTTCTTCTTGAAGTTCCTCTCTTTAAAGGAGTGTGAAGCCACTTTCTCCAGCTGTATGCAAGCACACACGCACAAAGACCTCAAAATTATACAGTAGCAGATTCTCACAAATGTATTTATATTTGGTATATTTGGATCTATGGTACATTTGGCAAGAAAGAAACCCAAAAATATCTGCCAACCACAAACATGATATTAATGAGAACTGAGCACACATGTCCACACGCCCCTAGTCGTGGTGATATGAAGAGCATAAATCAATCACTCATACACTGGAGGTGATGAATGAAATGTATGTTTGTATTGGGGGAAAATACTGTGCTGATAGAACTGTTTTTGATGCACTGAACAGATATTGTGAAAGACAGTTATGATTTGACAATCATTGAACTTCTATTCTACCCTATAAACTAGCTGATTTATTACTTAATGACATATAATTCATCTACATATTACCACCATTTCATCAACAAACTATTATAAACTTTAACTCCGTTCATAGCCATTATAATATTTTGTTTATTAAATTAGATACGATTTTTGTTATGTTTTAAAATAAGTCTCTTATGTGCACCAAAGAAGTATTTATTTGATTAAAAATACAGTAAAAACAGCATGTTGTAAAATATTTAAATAAAAATAACTCATTTAAATAAATAATATTAAAAATAATAAAACTAATTGAACTTTTCAATTTGAATATTTTGTTTAAATGTAATTCACCAAAGCTGAAGTTTAAGCATCATTACTCCAGTCTTCAGTTTCACATGATCCTTCAGAAATCAGTCTAATATGCAATTTGGTGCTCAAGTAAAAAAATATTATTATTATCATCATCATCATTGTTGAACAGTTGTGCTGCTTAATATATTTTTGTGGTAACCATGATATAAAAAAATGCTTTGATGAATAGAAAGATCAAAAGAATCGCATTTAATGATAATCTAAATATATTTATATTTCTGTAACAATATTACAATCACTTTTGACAGTCTTTACTTTTGTAAGATTCTTACAACTGACCCCAACCTTTGAAAGGCACATAAAACATTGTTAGGTTTATCCGCTTGACAATGCTGCCATCTACAGCCTGTAAATGGGAAATAAACAATCGCTAGAATATTAGGAAGCGCGTGCTAATATAAACCCTTAATCGATTTGTTTTGGAGAAAATATAACTGTTGAACAATCACAGAGGATGTTTTAAAAAGCACGTGTACAGCAGTTCACTAATAAACTAGAGCAAAAGTTCCCTTCATAGAGGTTATGTTTAGGCCTACATACCGCGAGCCTGTGACATCGATATTAAAAGTAAAACACAGATATAAGAGACAGTTTGTTCATTTATTTTTAAACGTGGTTCTTAACAGGCACTTCTTCAGCTCCACCCTTCTCTCTTGCTCTCTGCAGCCAAAGTTTGGCTCATGGATAAAGCATTTCCTTCACTTGTCCAACACCACAGCTTTCTCCTCATGCCTTCGCACTTCTTTGAAGAGAGCAGAATGAACTCACTGTTTAGGTTTCTAGAATTCTCCCAAAGTCAAATGGCTATAAGACAGAGAGATATAGAAGAAAACTCCACTGTTGCTGACATTGTGAAATTTTGGCCCTGCTAATAGGAATTCTCTTACATTCGCTGTACTCACATACACACTCACATTCCGGGCAGGAGTAGACGGGAGCAGGTGGGAAGGCCGAGGTATGCTTCCACCGTTCCAGAATTCCACCGTCTATTTTTAACCTCTTTCTGACCACAGGATCCCTGGGAAACCTATGTGTTTGTGTGCATGCTTACATGTGTATGATAATATGGCTATTTGTCAGTGGTTATGGAAAATATTTCCCTTTTTTATGTCAACACCATTACATATGACATGGAAGAGTTTGTCACTGCTAACAATGAATTGTGAAGTGGAAATATTCCCTTATTCTATTTCCATACATTTAAATCTCTAAGGAGGTTGATTTTCCATCCTATAGGTTCGTTTTCTAAGGGCACATAACATACTAAAGCTGTCTGACCCCAAAGAGTCAACCTGCCACCTAATGATGGACATGGAAGTGTGATTGTGAGTGAGCGTTTGTGTGTGGGGGTGAATGTTCACTGACAGGAATATCCCTTCAGCTACTATTCAACCTTTGATAATAGTTTTTACATTCACTTTTAATTGCACTGTACATTACACTGCATTATAAGCGAAGACATGAGTCTAAATATTCTTAACAGAACCACTTAAAAAAATAGACAGCTAAGCTAACAGCACTTAAAATTGTTAAAAAAAAACCCTAAAAAAACAACAACTATGGAACGTCAACCAACTCGGGAACCCCAAGAGTAAACAAAAAAGACACTTTATAATAAGTTAATATGACAATATAGCTAAAATGATAGCCAATATAAATACGCTACAATATAAAATATAATGTATAATTTAACAATTATGGTTGATTCATTTGGAAACAAACAATACTTTTACATGACTTATAAATCTAGATTAATGCTAACATTTCAAGCTGTATTTAATGCATCATGAATGAACATGAATTAATAATGAACAACATTATATTAACATTAAAGTTAAGGAAATTCTTTTTTTTTATTACAAATGTTTGTTCATGATACAAATGCACTCTCTAATTTTAATTAACTGAACCTCATTGTAAAGTTTACTGTGATAACTTTTATAAAGTACATTAACTAAACAGATTATTAGTTATAAAGTTACAAATAGTGAAAACAGTATACGTTTTACATTTGTTCTCCATGGACAAACCCCCGATTCTAAAGATTGCAAATATGGAATGATTTACAGAAGACATAAACCATAAGCATTGAGGGAAACCCAATGCAATCATTGCCTGGAGAGCTTCTTACCTATGAGCCCGTGTGTGCACAGTCACAGACACACACACACACACACACACACACACATACCTCCGTTAAACTGAGAATCTCTGCCTCATCTGCGAGGTCTCGTGTTTTCGGGGGGTCCGAGGGCTGGGAATTCCTCTGTTTAACCCACCGCTGCTTGCTGAAGACACAACCCATTCTACTTCACTTGCTTTATTCCTCCTCAGATTTCCTTTCCTTCTTCTCGTACACTTTCTTAGCACTTTTTTTCCTTGGTCTTCAGTCCAGGTTGCTCTCCAGTCTCCTTGTTCCTCAGTGTCTTAGCGTCCAGTTCCAACACAGAATCATATCTCTCACACCATCTTTTCCACACATTCTCTCCAACTTCCAACGTCTCCCTCCAAGTGTCTCTCGGGGTGTCCTCCCTTTGACTGTCTCTTGCCCCCTCACATGCACACTATGTAACGCCCTCCTCCGTCTCTAACGCAGCTGTTTTTGGCAGGCTTACGTCAGACCCTTCCTCTTCTCAGGCACTTGAGCTCTGCTCACCCACTGGGAGACATCACACACACACACACACACACACACACACACACACACACACACACACACACACACACACACACACACACACACACACACACACACACACACACACACACACACACACACACACACACACACACCCTAAGGCTTGTATTCCAAAATCTCTCCACCACCCAGTCCCCAAGTCTGCACACAGAGAGAAGCATTAGGTATTCTGTTCTTCCTCATCTCTGTCTTTTATTGGCAGAATGAAACAACAAAGCATCTGTTCTTGTTCCTTCACATCCGCTCTCTAGCAGTATTTGCCTCGCATCTGCATGTGTGGGTGTAATACTGAATAAGTTACTGTGGAGCACATGAAACCACAAAAACTGTTCATTGAAAAAAATTCCATTCATAATATTTTTTTTTGTAAACAGGGTGAGCATGCAGTAGCTAATATTAAATGAATAAAAAGCTACAGGGACCAACTGAGGTGACCGTAGAAGTTGTAACACCGCAATTATTATATAATTGCCATAAATATACAGTGCTGGAATTTCATAATCAGATTCCATAAAGCAAGTAGGTCTACTTGTAATCGGATGTTTTACAATACTCATAATCAGACTTTTTCTTGATTACAAAGTCTTCTAGTTTTGTGGAATTGCACACACAGACCAGCCACTAATCAGATGGCTAATTACATGGAAAATTGAGAGGCCACAAAGCATTTGACCACTGGATTTACAGAAATCATTTCACTTAAAACTATTCAAATTTGTACGATTTATTTATAAGCTTTTAATTAACCTCACAAATCCCTTCCAGTTCCTTCACGAACCCTGACAATGTAATATTTAATTTATGTTGTTGATATTTTCATATCAATATGGCACATTATCCAATTCAACGTGATAAACAAGTTAGGTCACATAAAAGTACTAAAAAAGCATTCATTATATTATCTTAAATGTGTAATTAACAGATTACTGTAATTGGTAATCAGTAGCTGACTTCAATTTGTAGGCCAAGTAATCTATCCAGCACTGCACATATATTATATAATTTAACCTTTATGACTTTGTGTTAGCCACAAGATGAGGTCATTAAGTTCTTATGCAATTGTGCAGTTCTCTTTTAAACATTTGTTTGGTCACACCACAAGACTATTTAATTGATCTGAAATAAAGCTAATAGATCGAAAACTTTTATATAACAAAAAAATACCTTGACCCATTACCAAAAACTACCAATACGTGTTATTTGGTTACTATTAAAGGTCACTTCAGTAGTATCTGTGTTCAGACCACCAGTTAGCACCAACTGTCATTCTACAGACAACAGAAACAACACTCATTCATGCACCTGACACAGCAGAAAACACAGTAAACACAGAAAGCACAGCACCTGTAAATATAAAAGCTGAAAACACACAGGATTGCAGTCTCACATAGGCTGCTTTTTGTTTGTTCGTCAGCGATTAGCTTGGTTTTATCGCGGCGTGCTCAGTGTGAAAGGAATAGTTTTTAATATCTCAATGCTATAGTTTGGAGATTGTTAATAATAAAATATAAATCAATCAACCACAGAGAGGAATATAGTTGAAATCACATTGAGAACAATTTTACGATGATTAGTTAAAAAATTGACAGCCAATCAGAATCTCAACGTCATCATACGTCAGCGTAGGCGCTGAAATAGTTGAATAAAATGTCCGTTTTTGGTGTGAACGAGTCTTTAATCATATCCGAATAATTACCATATTGCACTGTTTTATAACTAAAAGTAGTAAAGGCCTGTTCACACCAACAACTACAGTTTTAATAATCGTTGTAAATCTATAAAAAGAGTGAAGTCCACATCACAACTATAAAGATAATGACACAGAAGAACGATATCGTTGCAAAGACAGTTATCGGAATGAGTCGTAACTATATCTGATTTGCATAAAAGTACTAGAAAGTTGTTCTTTTTTAATTAGCATGAAGCTAAGTAAACCTTATGTTCCATCTAAAAGAAACCTTAATGGTCACACACTGTAAAAAAGTTAACTCATTATTTTGAGTTATCTTTTTGCATGGGTTTTTTTTAGTTTAACTAACTTATTTCGATAAGTTGAGGACAAGAAAACTTAAAATTTCTTGTTGTCTGGACAATCTAGTTAAAAAAATAAGTTGAAATAACTAAATTGCTAAAATATTTTTTACAGTGCAAGAGCCATGGCACATGGCTTGTTTATAAAAGCCATAAGGATGACAAGCATTTGGTTATACTTTATTTTAAGGCGTCATTGTTAGTGTAATTATGTATTTAATAAGTACTTGGTAATATGAATTAACATGTACTTACGATAAGGTTAGGGTAGGATTAGGGTTTGGTTGGTTAATTGCATGTAATTATGTATAATTTACTGAATGGTAAGGTCATGTAATATATGTAACAAGGGTACTTTAAAATAAAGTGTTACTAAACATTTCATAACAGGACCAGAGTTCAGGTCTCTCCATGTGTGGACACATTGACAATGCACTCAAAATAGAGATTGCAAGAGTTCATCTGAGTAAAAAAAACGCCAGACCACCAGACAACGTTTTCTCCACCAATAAAAAGATTTGCAGTATTTGTGTGAAGCTAGAACAGCCCAGGTTACAGGCAGGAGTTTTTCAGTTAGGGCAGCTGGGAAAACATGGACGGACAGCACAATATGACCACACAAAGAATGCAACAAGCATTGCAACAAAGATCCCACCCTAGAATGGGCCGTAAAAAAACATCCAATAATGCAGTATGTGAAAGACACCTCGAGAAACAAAGCTCAGAGTAAATGTCTCTAAAATGTAACCAAACTAGATTTCTTGTGGCACACATGCAGCTTATTTCAATACTCAATCACCAAGAGACTGGGAGGATCTGCACAGCCTCAGTGTTGGATCATTACATTGGTTTGAGAGCACTTTGAGGGAGTTCACTAACCTTGCCTTCTGAGAAAACAACAATGCTATGCAGGTTTGAGGAGAACAGATAGACTGAAAGTCAAGGTTTCTATCTTTTTTGTTCGAGGCATTAAGAGGATTTGAGAAGAAAGCATATCCCGCTGCCTACACCTCTGTCAGTACTGAGGGTGTTTATGCCGTCTCTGCTAATGAACTCTGTGGAAAATTAATGTATAAGCCCTTTTCAACAAATATACACCGTGGTTTATGGCATTACAAGACAATACAGTCCATTGAGTGACCAATTAAATGAGATTTATGCATCATATTGGAAATGCTGACTGAATTAAATCAGAGGAATACAGAGGCAAGTTATAGTATCTTACATACTTTTTTTATTTATAACAATGACTTTCAAGTTAACAGTGATTTTTAAATGTCTACATGAATGAATGCATTTATCTACTTACTGCACTGATTGTTTTCATTTTATTTTTTTTAATTAAAATGGACCAGTTTTGGGAATACTTGTATACATTTCCATAAACGTGACGCAGAACAGCATTGTGGGTACCTTAGCCATCATCCCCTTAAACTACGCCACTCCATCATCATGAGGGAATTCGAATTTAACCGCTCATTTGATCGTTCAGTTGCTCTTTTTCTTCTGTTCTGTAGTTAGTTGATCCTTCCTAATTGTTCATTCCTCTCCACCTTCATCTTCTCCCTGTTCTCCATCCATTAGTAGGGCAGCATATTTACTAGCTGAGCTGAATTGCTGTAGGGACAAAACGAAATGTCATGACCACAATGCCTGTGTTGAACAAATTAGAATGGCATGAAGAAAATAATGCTTCGGTATTTGTTTCTGTATGTTATTCCCAAAGTTCTACACAACAGTGGGCTGAGCACCACCACTGATTTGTAGTTTCTACAAATCAATCATCTTTGGGGTCTAACTATGCTTGCAATGTAGCCAACATTGAAAATGCTACATGAAAAAAATGATTCAGGGGTCAGGACCAGGTATGGTACTCACAGGAGGAACGCTCTCTTCATATTTCTTTGGTTCTGAGGCTATTCTGGGATCTTTGTCCTTTCTGACCTCCTTCCTGTCAATACAAGAAGGAGTTTAAGAATAGTTCACTAAAAAGCCAAAATTTAGTCATCAAGTTGTTACAAATCCGTATTTTTTTTCCTTCCATATAACACAGAGGACTGAGCTGCTCTTTTCTATACAACGAAAGAGAATAAGGACTGGGGCTGTCGAGCTCCAAAAAAAGGGGGGGGGGGGGTATGATTAAACTATTATTATTATTATTATTATATTTCCCCCTAACAGAAAGCCTGAATGAAATGCAATCATATCTCTTTACAAGACTCAAATAAACTACTTCCTTTATATAGGTTTACCTTATAGATGGTGGGACAGAAACTTCTCAGGTTTTATTAAAAAAAATCTCAATTTGTGTTTCTAAAGCCCTTTTCGCAGTGGATAAGTATTGCCTGGTGACCTCTCATTTGTAATAATTGTAGAGGTTGTCAGTGATCTTAATCCCGTGCGAAACGGCCATGTCTGTAATTTGCAAAGAAAAAATTTGCTTGCAAATTACCTACCATATTTCGGCGAACACAGAGGTCGTGTGACAATATTAGTCCCACGCAAATCGGCATTGTGTGATTTAGAAGTAAAAACCTTGAAAAAAAAAAATATGACCCAACCTAATCACAAAGGTCCCTAGATAATAGTAATCCAGTGCGAATAGGGTTTAAGGTTAAACAAAGTCCTAGGATTTTGGAACAACATGAGCGTGAGTAAATGACAATTTTCATTTTTGTGTCAACTACTCTTTTTAAGCACAAAATATGGCACTGACAATATTCTGATATCATATTTTGCTCTTTGAACACAGCACCTATTCTTCCATTACTGTAAATAATTTGATTTAGTTCAGTGCTTGTGATGAACATAAATAGAAAGATACATCAATGGATTCTAGCCATCAGATTATGCGCATTGTTCCAGCCCTACATGTCACCAGATTTTCAGCAAATAACAACCTTTTTTCTTACAGTCTCAATTGTAAAATGATGCAGGAGTTGTATGGACTACTTTTATAGTGCTTTTTTGTCAATTTTATAACTTAGCAGTTCCAATTCACTTTCAATATACAGTAAACACTAGGGTTGGGAATCGAACATCAAATACTCTGCAAATCTGTCACATTTTCGCCAGAATCGAAAGCGCACCACTGGAAAGGGGGCAAAATAATAGTTCTCTCAATTATCGTATTTTCATTATCATTGGAAGTCAAAATCGCACAGCCCTACTATGCAGTCATGTGAATTTATAAAGTGCATGACACATTCACATTAGTGAAGACCACCTCACCTGTCTGCGGGTTCTCTCTGCTTGTCTTTAGTTGGGCAGTCAATACCTCGTCCCCACCCCCCTCCTCCTCCTCTCCCAACTCCTCCACCTCTTCCCTGAGGTATACCTTTATCCCTTTGAACGCCATCATCCCGGTTTTCATCTAGCAAACAGAACAGACAAGTAAGAAAACTGTATATATTCAAAGGTTCTTGCCACTCTGTTGAAATGTTGTTGTGGAGACTTTTACCCTTGCCCAATACAGTCTCTTCTACACTTTTGGGAGCAGCTAAGGGTGTTCCTTCCTTCTCATTAGCACCCCCTCCTGGGCTGCGTTTGGCCCAGGCATTTTCTTTAGGGGGAGGGGCAGGCATTACTTTCAGTGGGAGCCCCCCCTGATTGGAAGAGGGTGATGTACATGCAGGAGAGATCGGCTCATCCTCCAGGCCACTGAAGACTTCATTCTCTGAATGTTCACCATCTTGAGACCTAGATACTTAACGTCACAGATACAGAAATATATTTTAATTTAACTACTGGGTTTTTTGTTTTCCTGCTATCATTTTTGATCATTATTTTAGCATTATGAGTTATGTTAGCATTATTTATATACTATTATAGCATTTATTAATATTTTGAATTAGTTTTTATTTATATATTTCAGTGTATTTTAATTTTAAAGGATCAGTCATTTTATGTGCTTTTGTCCTTTTTATTAGATTTAGTTTTTTATATTTCTATTTAGCTTTGATTTATATTTATTTCAGCATTAGTTTTAGCAATTTTAGTACATTTCTAATTTTCATTTAAGTTTTGAATTAATTTATATTTCACAAATTTTCTTAAAAAGTTTGTTAATAGCAACATTGCTTTAAACAATCCGTCATTCATTCAATGCCATAAAAATAGCACTTCTGCAGTTTTTTTTAATGACTACAACCGTTTCTACTACTAGTTATAAATTGGGTTGTTACCAGCTAACATATGAGAACATTAATCAGAATTGTAGTATAAGTGCATTCCTAATCTACATTCTTTGATACACGAATGCATTACCTTTAGGTTGTGAGGATTCACTTCCTGTGCGTTGCCGCTCTTTAAATGGCTCTTCACTTCTCCAACTTGGGTCTCTGAAAAAAAAAAAAAAAACGAAGAAATTCAACTCCTAAATTTACTTAATCACTTTTTTAAAAATGTCACTTTTTCAGAGACTCCAGGGCTGTGTCCAAAATCACAATCTATATCCTTAAATAGGGCACTATTGATAGGGCAGCCATTTGTAGTGGTGTTTGAAACCATAGTTGACGTTATTGAGTGCACTCATTCAATCTCACAATGCACCGTAATAACGAGTGTACAACCGATGTATGCTCAACGGGTAGAGAATACCCATAATGCACTGAGTCCCACGCTGAATGAATTCCCGTGTCTCGCCAGGAGATTGAATCAAATCATCCATCCATTTTCCAAACCGTGCTGGTCCAGCGTAATATCATACAGGTATAAATTCCTTTTTAATTTGTTATTAAATTGTTTAATTAAAGTTTATATGCTAGTTTCCATGTCAGAGTTCAAGATAAATCTTTATTACTGGAGCTGCCAGTTTGCTACATTTAAAATGATTGTTAAACAGCAGCCCTTCCAGCACAGTGTCCGAATTCACTCACTCGTTTTCATGAACTCCTTCAAGTGGCCTATATTAGTGAAGTAATATAGGGAATAGTGAATAAGGGTATAGGAACAGCACAGATGTTCCTCAGCTGTATTCCATTTCATCCCATAAAGATTTTCCCACCACTAATAAACTTTACAAGTAGACAAGCGTGTGGTTCGCTGGTGAGCAACCATCTACCCGTCCTTGAGTTATTTAATTTGCATCTTGCGGATAGATCTGTTTCTGTGTGTGTAAAAGATTGCATGTCCCGGAAGGCCCTGTTATTGTGTGGGGTTCCCCAGGGATCGATTTCAGCTCCTGTATTATTCTCTTTATATATGCTACCTCTTGGTTCTATTTTTTGGAAACACAATGTCTTTTCACTGCTACCCGGATGACGTACAGATTGATTTTTCGGTAAAACAGTCAAATAGCAATACTTTCTTTAACCTATTAGCCTGTATTCTGGAGGTCAAAGACTGGTTGGCAGTTGATTTTTTTAAACTAAATGAAGAGAAAACTGAGGTTATAGTGTTCGGCCCAAATTCCAACTTAGTGTCCGAGCGACTAAAAGATACCCCCCTGGCAGTTGCAATCTCTGAAAAGGTTAAAAGCCTTGGTTTGATTTTGGACTCGGAGTTAAAAATGGATAAACAAATAAACTCTGTGGTTAAATCTAGTTTTTCCACTTAAAGCTCTTAGCAAAAACCAAAACATTTTTATCTCAAATCGATTTTGAGAGCTATTTCTGCGGTCGTTTTCTCTAGAATGGATTATTGTAATTCACTATATGCTGGGATCGATAAAAAAGCTCTGGCACGCTTGCAAAACATACAAAATGCGGCAGCCAGATTGATTAAGTCAGCGAAGAAAACGGATCATGTTACACCTTTATTGAGATCCTTAAATTGGCTGCCAGTCGAGTATAGAGTGCATTACAAGATCATTGTTTTGGTTTTTAAAGCACTACAAAATTTGGCACCACCGTACCTTTCTGAGTTGTTGTCCGTATACATTCCATCTAGGTCATTGAGATCGTAAAATTTAAATCTCCTTGTGACTGTAAGAACAAATTTGAAACGTAAAGGTGACAGAGCGTTCACTAGAGTCGGTCCTATACTATGGAATAACCTCCCACACTCTGTCAGATCAGCAAAGTCGTTGGGCGTGTTTAAGTCGTTGTTAAAAACCCACTTATTAGAGGTAGCATGGGGGTCAGTCTGAAGTGGCTTGGTCCTTTGTGTGAAAGTGATAGTTGTTTCTTGTCTTGTGCTTATATTTCATTGTCTCTTTGGATGTAATGTTTTAAACTGTTTTATTCCACTGTTTGTGAAGCACCTTGGGCAACGTCCGTTGTATTCTGTGCTATATAAATAAAAAAATAAAAAAATAAAAAATCTATTTCCCCCTTCTCACCTGTCTCTTGGTCGTCTCTCCGGGGCCCTGTTCTTGTCATCCTCCAACTGTCTCTGGAGTCTATCTTGTTCTTTCTTCAGCCTCTCCTCCACCTCTCTCTCCTTGGCGGCCGTGTCCACAGGTTTGGCTGCCCCAAATATAGAGGAAGCCCTGCTGGAACTTGTCGTGTTACTCTGGGGGGGCAAGCTTCCACTCTGTTCCTCCTCTTTTGGGATGCTCCGTGGCTTCAGGTTTAATTTGGGCCTTTGTGTAGAGGCTGGAACGAAAAATCTCATACAATTAGAATAGGGAGCCAACGTTTCTGATATAAAATTTGTATCTTTAAAGCTGACGCATGTAATTTCTCCTCATCATGTACCCCTCTCTTCTCGTCCATCATCCCTCTTGTCAAAATGCTCTTCACGATCTCCGTAGCGATCTCCATCACGCCGGTCATCAAAGTCTCGTCTGAAGCCACTGCTGAATCCTCGTCGTCCTCCACCACGCGAGTCAAAACCTAAGACAATCATATGACCATAGCATTACTTGCAGAGCAAACTGCAATGAATGTACACATCAAACATTCATGAACTCGAAGAGAAATTAAAGGGATAGTTCACCAAAAAATTTAAATTCTGGCATCATCTATTCACCCTCAAGTTGTTCTAAACCTGTATGAATTTCTTTATTCTGCTGAACACAAAAGATGATATTTTGAAGAATATGGGTAACCTAACAGTTGATGGACCCCATTGACTTCCATAGTATGGAAAAAAGAAATACTATGGAAGTCAATGGTTACCATCAACTGTTAGGTTACCAAATACTAATATTCTTCAAAATATGTTTTTTTTTTGTGTTTAGCGGAAGAAATAAGTTCATACAGGTTTGGTCTGGAACAACTTGCCGGTGAGTAAATGGTGACAAATAAAAAATTTTGGGGGTGAGCTATCCCTTTAATAACTTGCACTACCATTTTTGAGTAGAGTATCATATAAGAAATTCCACTGAACGAAACTCCACCAACCTCCGCGATCATAGTCTCTGCTACCTCTGTCGTCGTAGCGATCTCTCCCACTGAAGCGATCTCGACCGCTGTCAAAGCGATCATCACGCCTTGGAGCATCTCTGAATCGGTCCGACTCATAGCGATCACGAGACCCTGCAAAAAGACACCACAAGGCATTACACAAAATAGTACAAACAACTGTAGGTTAACAGTCAAAACAATTTAAACTGATCTATATTTAACCTTGAATAAACAAACATAAGAAATTCACAGTAAAATTTTTTACTAATATTTATGGTTGTCTTAATTTCTTTATTTTCTAACTTTCTAACAACTGAGCTTTCATTTTGGAAAACCACAAGGGACCATAAATCTTTTTTTTTTTTATTACATACACATTACATATTTTACATGCATTTACATGCATATACGCACTTAAATGGCAGAATACTTAACTCAAATATACAGTATCCTTTAATATTTGCGATTTGAAAGTCGCATTAAGCTATTATTTTTAGTAATCATGCAGCTTTACTTTTAATGTTATAAATACTTTAATTTCACTTGATAGTAGACATTCTCAAATATAATTTATGCAAAGTATTTAGTTTAGGTATGACATACAGTTAGCATCTGTTTAACTTACGGTCTCCAAATCCTTCGTCTCGGCGGGGTGCTTCATCTTGCTCGCCAGTGGGGCGTGCCCTCCAATCAGATTCAGTCTTATCAGGGCCACCGTCCATCCCACGACCGCGATCTCTATCCCGGTCTCGCCCTGACATTGATCCACCATCCCTCTCTGGAGGAAATATGACGTTAAATTTAATCAAGAAAGACACTTTCACAGAGGCTAAGACAAGGTGAAGGAGTTTGTATATCATCAGTTCACCTTTGTCATTGGACTGATCTGCGATATCCACTCGGATCCGCCTGTTCCCAAGATTCTACACAAATTTGATGCAACTTTAATTCAAAATAGAAAACAACAGCAATGCACTGAGGTCAGTATTTTATTGTTGACCTACCTCCTCATTCAGACTGAGCGCACGCAAGATTGAATCAACATCATCAAATTCAGCATAACCAAATCCTTTAAGCCTTTCTGGGTTATTAGGCTCCCGTGGCAAACGCACTGCACTGATCTGATAATATACACAAAAGACAGTTACACACAGCCTGCACTTGTCAAGCAACTAAGACATTAGAAGTTTTATCTAGACATTCCATTTTTAAACATGCATGCAGCGTATACACTGACCGCAAGTCCCCTGAAAAACTCTTTGATGGATTCCTCGCTGACATCGTAGGGAAGGTTACCGAGGAAGGCAGTGTAGGGTGGGCCGCGTGGCAGCCGAGAGCGGTCAACGTTTGGCTCCCGTGCTGCACGAGGCGCAGTAGGCAGGATGGAGCGATCGATGGGAGGAGCTCGATATGTGTCCTCCGTAGTATGCCAGGAAGTTGAGACTAATGAGAAGGAGAATAGGACTTGATTACCACAGAATACTATTTCAAAAGGCATCGGATCCTATTTACACCTGTATACGCAAAACCGATGTTAATAGCACATATACAATGAAGCATAACGTCTTACCAACCCTAGCATTCGGTCTTCTTAAGGATGGAATACACATGACTTTTGCCTAGACTCATTTCTATACAAACTAAAAAAAAAATCTGATTACTTGGCTCAAGACGATTCGATTGCATCCTTTGACGTCATTTACGTCATGAAAATTTACCCCATTTCGATTTTTTTTTATACTACTTTTAAGAACTCCTATCCTGTTGCTCCAATTATCAAGAAAATGTAACCAGATTATCTTCAGATCATGCTAACTAAAATGTATGGAATTCAAGTGCATTAGAGAAACCGTTCTTGAATAACAAGAGAACGAATTCAATGAAGAGCACGCCAAAATGGACTTTAAGGCTGTATATCCACAATGACCAAACTTGGTTTGTGTTATGACAACCAAGTACATGCACAGTTTCGGCACAGTGCAACCTAGTGGTCAATATATATTAAGTGTGACTTTTTTGCCTATAAAGTCTGAACAGTTAGGCCGAATAACCCAAAACTGGTCTCTTTAGATTCGGTGCAGCATGCAGGGGCAAACAATACCCAAATTTCCCATGTCGGCCATTTTGAATAGTCATAAAATGCTATATTTTACAAACGCATTGGCAATTGTTAAGAAACTCGGTATGTGCCATTGGCACCATGCCCTGAAGTTAGTCCGTAACTTTAAGTTAAAAGTAATCCAAATGAATTATTAAAAAAAAAAAAACAGCCAGTGTTCAAAACTATCTGCTTGCCATTGCTAGATTCAAAACGGTTAGCTTGTAATAATGATTTTAATTCCAGTGGTACTGGTGGGTTTTCGCGGGAAATTCGAGCATGTCTTTGCGTCATTACGTCACATCCGTACACATAAAGAAGGAGTTTCGGCTAGCCGGCTATACTGCGCGTGAGGAGATGTAGAGATAGGCTTTTCTCGCAGCACTTTACATGATTAAACTTATGGCGGATCCAGAAAGATCCAAACAACAATCATCAGTGTCAACTGGAGATTAACCAGTTATAAAACCCAAAAGACTTCGTACTTCGGATTTAAGGTGGAAAGAGAAAGAAACCGTCTCATGCGAACACAAGGATACACATCGGTGGGGCTTTTGAAAGGTTCGTGAACTCCCGAAGGGGTTCGAAACGGAAGAAGAGACCGCCTTTTCTGCTGAACAAGTAAGACATTTCAATAGTTCAATCGTGTAACAGTACGTTTTCTCAATTCACAGAGTTATGGAGTTTCCTTTGTTGTGCCTTTCTCGTTTAGCTATTATGGAGAATATGAATTCTGAACTACACAGGTAATCATAAAACACAATAAAATAACATTAGTCAGGCAATGCTGATGTTGTTAACATGAACAATTTGAGAACAAAGTAGGCTATGATTTGCACGGTTGCTGTAAATCGCGCTGATTAAATCTAACGATCGCTTGTCATGTCGAATGCTTTTCCCCCTTAGTTGATCAGAACAAAAATGGATGTTACTTGTTCAGAAGACATTTTCCGGTGAAAATTGTTATGTTGGCCAAGCTTTCAAAAAGTGAATCTGTGATTCTGAATGCCAGTATCCACACAGCGCGGTGATTGACAGCAGTACTCGCCTCAAAACACTGTGTTCATCCGCGCTGTTTCATGCGATTTACAACCCACGTAAAGATGATAATTCCGCGAATCACTGCAGTTACAGATTTCGAACAGAGATGGCGACAAAAAAGGGAAAAAGCTACGGACTGCAGCTTTAATACATTAATAATATAATACAATTCAATATGTATATCCCACATTTCATGGTGCAGTTAATATTACTAGACTAACGTTACAGTAAATCCATGGTAAATTATGGGAACTTGTAGACGGAAAAGCCTTCTAACTGTATTGTTGTGGACAGCGTTTCTTCTGTTTGTCAGTACTGTTTCATCTGCCTTTAAACTGGTTTAAATTACTAAGACATGTGTTCTTCGCTGAATTCAAGCGCTTCTCACTGGATCTCGTGACCGAGGCCGATCACAACGCATCTGCTCTAGTGAGCTTGCGCTGCGCTGCCGTTTGGACTTTGAGCCGAGCGGACAAATGATCCGTGTGGCGCGCGGTTCAAATGAGTTTGAAAATTATAAATCATTAAATCATAGGACCAGTAATTTTTTTTTAAATAATTTCAGCCATTTTGCCTAGAATCCTCTTAACCCTAAAACAGGCAACGTGTCTCACGGGTCACATCGTTTTTATTGTCTTTTTTGGGGCATAAGAACGATTTTTTCATCAAATCACTTATGACAACCTGGTCTGTCTTGAGTATGCTGGTCACATAATTTGCTTCACATTTTTTTTTGATCAATTAGTCAGCCTGACCTAAATCCAACATGGCTGCCAGTGGTGCAGAACATTCAGATTTAAATATATAAGTAAATATATATTAAACTTACTTTTCCTCTGAAAAAAAAAAAATACTGCTAACATTAATTGTGAACATTGTCTTAAGGTGCTGAAGGAGAAAATTAAGTAATATGTTGTTCATGTTGTTATTTAGTATGTTTTGAAATGTGACTCCTGAGTCACGTTGCCTGTTTAGGGTATAATTTGAATTATATCATTTGAAAGTCACGTGTCTAGGATCTGTAAAACCGCATTTTTCCATCTTAAAAATATATCTAAATTACGTCATATGCTCTCACTGACAAATGCGGAACAATTAGTTCATGCTTTCATGACCTCAAGGCTAGATTATTGTAATGCTCTACTGGGTGGTTGCCCTGCACGCTTATTAAACAAACTACAGCTAGTTCAAAACGCAGCCGCTAGAGTTCTTACCAGAACCAGGAAGTATGACCATATTAGCCCGGTTCTGTCAACACTGCATTGGCTGCCTATTAAACATCGTATAAATTTTAAAATATTGCTGATTACTTACAAAGCACTAAATGGTTTAGCTCCCCAGTACTTGAGTGAGCTCTTAACGCATTATAGTCCTTCACGTCTATTGCGATCTCAAAATTCTGGCCAGTTGATAATACCTAGAATACCAAAATCGACTGCTGGCGGTAGATCCTTTTCCTATTTAGCACCAAAACTTTGGAACAATCTTCCTAACACGGTCGGGAAGCAGATACAGTCTGTCAGTTTAAATCTAGACTAAAAACACATCTCTTTGGCTTAACATACACATAACACATTATAGATTTCTATAATTCAATGTTAGGCTGCATAGATTAGATCAGCCGGAACCGGGAACACTTCCCATAATTCCTGATGTACTTTGTACATCATAAGAAGGATGGCGTCTACGCTAATATTAGTCTCTCTGTTTATCCCGAGGTTTACCGCAGACCGCCGGATCCAGGGCATATCCAGATCTGATGAAGGACCATCACATGGACACGACGAAACGCATTATCAGGGCTGTGAAGGCCCATGGACACTCACCACACTCATCTCCTCACCGGCCGGATGACCCAACCCAACCAGATGAACTGGATAATATTGTGAAAGTTCTGATCCCATCTGACTCCTGACATTATGCTGCCGAACTCATAATCATACACTGTTCATTCGTTGGCCAAAGGAGGACTGGCCCCCTGACTGAGCCTGGGTTCTCCCAAGGTTTTTTTCTCAATTCTGTCACCTGATGGAGTTTTGGTTCCTTGCCACTGTTGCCTTCGCCTTTTGGCTTGCTTAGTTGGGGAATACTATTACAACATTGTTTTCCTGTTATCTCTGTAAAGCTGCTTTGAAACAATTTGTATTGTAAAAAGCGCTATATAAATAAAGGTGACTTGACTTGACTACTAAAAAGGGATTAAACTCGCTCTATTTAAAATGCAACGTCTAATTTCAAAACTGGTTTCACAGGCTGAATCTTGAGTTCGTAAGCTTTCGAATGATATATCATTTGTCAACATTAGATCAGGGGAAGTATGGGCTATAATTGTTTTAAACATGCAGTGGCAGTAACAGTTAACAGATTAATTACTTGGTCCTTTTTTTATACCCTAATCAGACTCAGGAGACAACTCATAAAATTCAAAATATATCAAATTTATTTTATTCTTTTGGATATGTTTTATTTAAGTCCAGATGATATCAAAAATGACATTAAATTATTTTTTGCTTAGCATTTTCCACTCTTGCCTGTTTAAGGGTTAATATAATTGCTCATTGTTGCAGTTGGTCTGATGCTCCCAGTCATGCTGGCATGAGTTATCGTGCCTTCTTTGTGCTTGGCCCTTTAAATGGTTCTTGCAGCCATATAATGCATTTTGGCCAAATTGTGCAGACCTACAAACAAGCACAGCAAACCTGGATTTTTTTTTTTTTAATCTGATTTTAAATTGCACAATTTTTATTGAAAATCTTAATAATATATTCCCTCTAATCAAGTAGCTCTACTTCAGACTATGATTCCATTCAGTCTGAAGGTATCAAACATGTTTGATATTGAGCCTAAGGCATGTTTTCATTGGTCATGCATCTCTTAGCAATGAGTCGGTTTAGATTTTAAAAGTCATGTAGTCCATTCCAGGATTTACTTACCATCTCCATCCAAGTCATCAGTCTCATCTGCCCAGCTGGTGGTCTTCGCGCTGGGGTAACTGGGGGGTGCACTGCCACTGCTATCATTCGCAAGGAAATCAGTCAGGGTCAGGGTCTTCCCCTTCTTCTTATTCTTCTTAGCTAAAGAAAGAATAACATTCTATGAGAATGCCAGAACTGAGCTATTTCATTATTTGATACATTTATGCATGTTAAAATTCAAAATTAAATGAAAGTAGCGACAGATCTTTTCTACCATGTTGTGGCGTAGATCTGAGTGAAAGATTTTTGAAAAGGGAAGGGCGGGGACTTGGTTCTATTCAACGGTTGCTGATTGGATGGAGGCCAATCTGAATGCAAGCTTGAGGTTGATTGTAAGAATGCGGAAGTGATTAAGCAAACTAAAAAATTGGAGTCCGGTATACCCCAGAGAAAAATCTGTCATTCATTTCAGCAGAAAATTAGATCAGAATTATGACAATTTGATTAAGAATTAAAAAGTCGAAAAAGGAAACATGCATGGAATAATTATTTAAAATACGATCAATAACATGCATTTAGAAAACAGTGTAAATTTTCATTTCAAATGTTAAGTAATATTACACTTATGCAAAAGACGTGCTGATACTAAGGAACTAGGAACTGAAAAGGTGAGAAG